>JAODAL010001767.1:0-217482 GCA_025379985.1 Phyllomedusa bahiana
GGCCTTTTTGAGGGGCAAGACGTCAAAATTCAGGAACACATAAATGTGTGTAAAGCATGTAAGCCATTATTTTTGACGCAAATACCTTTGTTATGGAATGTGAAATGTCTTTCACCCACAAGATGGCTCCTTCATTCAGACTACACCCAAGATGATGTAACAGAACTACAGGTTGCAGAGTGAACCAAATAAGAGCATAACCAATCATGGACTAACAAATATGCTTACCTAGGTGTTCTGTGTGGGGTCTGCACTCAGCCCTCCTAGTACTTTGCACCCAACACTGAACAATAGGTTATAAAAGTTGCTGTTTACTTGAAATAAATTAGAAGTGTCTTTCTACTGAACTGGCGAGTTCAGTGTGTGATTTTTTCTTGTGCATGCACTTTTAATACATCCAATTAGAAAACCGTTTGACAATCGTGATTCAGTACTGTTTACGTGCTGATCCAAAACGCCTTGATTAATGTGTTCACACTGGAATGCAGCTCTTTTACTTGTATGATTATAATGGGAGATTAGAATATCCAGCACTCGGTGAAAAGATGTATTAAAAAATAGTAACTTTTTTTTTTTCAGCAAAAATAATTTTATTGGTAGGCATCGAAACAATATGGATACAACATTGAGGATACAATTATTTTGTTGAGTCAAAGAACAGGGAGGGAGGAGGGATACGATGGAGGGAGGTAAACAAACATAACAACAGATGCCATTGTACATTATCTTAAGTACGACATTTTGGCCAAAGGTATCAAATCAACAGTAAGTATAAAAAAAAAAAAATGTTTCCAAGTCTATTATAAACTTTGATTAAGAGCACATGTACCGTCCATCTAGAGATCTCTTAAGTCAATGCTGCCAGTTGAACATATTATAGATGCAGACAGATCAGTAATAATAACAAGACTAACCATATAGACCAATTATTTCTAATCTTCGATATTTCGTGAGGAGGTGTTATTAGACTAATCTCACAGTGACATTGTCTGTTAATTCTTGCAATTACTTCACTAAAGTTAGGGATTGAAGGCGTCTTCCAGTGATATGCTATAACACTTCTAGTTGCAATTAAAGCATGTGAAAGTACCGTTTGAAAGGGAAAAGGTATGTTTCCATACTTTAACCCCTTACCGACATTTGTCGTACTCATACGGCAATGTCGGGTAGGGGTTTCCGCAAATTGCCGTATGAGTACGTCAAGCGGATCTTGCGTGCTCACAGGGGGAGCGCGCAAGATCGCGGCATGGAACCAGCGGTATATTACCGCTGGCATCATGCCGCATCCCCCACGGCCAGAGTGAGCTCTGGCCGCGGGGGATTAACCCCCCGATGTTGCGACATCGTGGTCGCGACATCGCAGCTGCGGGCGGCAGGAGTGAGCTCCTACCGCCCGTGCTCACGGCGCAGTATCGGCGCTACAGTGCCGGAACTGGTCTCCTCCCGGACAGCCCGGACGCAGACTGACAGCATCCGGGTGGTCGCGTGATCTCAGGATGCCCACACTGCATTGTGGGCAGCGTGACAGACAGTTGTCATGGAGACCAGCATACAGCTATAAGCTGTATGCTGATCTCCTATTGCATGAACGACTGACAATCGTTCATGCATTTCCCCTGGGAAAAGTGTAAAAAGTGTAAAAAAGTAAAACGCAAACACAAAAAAGTAACAAATAAAAAAACCACGTACATCGCCCTTTTCCCCTTTACAAACGCTAATCGCCCCAAAAAAGATCAAAAATAAAAAGTACCATATTTGGTATCGCGCGCCCTTGCGTAGCGACCCACCCTATAAATCTGTCACATTAATTAACCCGTACGGTGAACGCCGTAAAAAAACAAAAAACAGTCACAGAATTGCGATTTTTGTACATCCTGCAGCACATAAAATGGAATAAAAAGCGATCAAAAACTCATATAAACGACAAAGTTGTACCAATTAAAACGTCAGTTCATCCCGCAAAAAAAAAGTCCTTACACAGCTCTGTATACGGAAAAATTAAAAAGTTCTGGCTATTAGAAGATAGCGATGCATAAATATTGTTTTACACAATAAAAACACTTTTTTTTTCAAAAAAATTGTGCTTTCAAATAAAAAAAGCTACATAAATTGGGTATCACCGTAATTGTCTCAACCCACAGAGTAAATCTAACTTGTCACGGTGAACGCTATTAAAAATAAAAATAAAAAAACACTGCTAGGATTGCAGTATTTTCTTCACCCTGCCTTCCAAAAAACATTTAAAAGCGATCATAAAGTCTTGTCCCCCCCAAAAATGTTACAAATAAAAACGTCAAATCATCCCGCAAAAAAAAAGTACCTAAACATCACCATAAACAGAAAAATAAAAAGTTAATTATCTCAGACCGCTATGATGCAAAAACGTGAATTCCTTTTAAAATAAGTGTTTTTATTGTGTAAAAGCAGTAAAACATTAAAAAATATACAAATGTGCTATCGCTGTAATCGTAACAACCTGCTGAGTAAAACAAGCAGGTCATTAATACTGAACCGTGACCGCTGTAAAAATACAAATAAAAAACACTACAGGATTGCTGTATTTTGTACAAAAATGCCTCACAAAAAACCTTAATAAACAGTGATCAAAGCATCACATGCCCCCGTAATGGTACCAATAAAAACATCAACTCATCTCATAAAAAAACAAGCCCACAAGCAGCTCCATATGCAAAAAATTAAGAAAGCTATGGCTGTCAGAATAGGACAACATAAAAACGCAACTTTTTATAAAACTCGCTTCTATTGTGTAAAAGTAATAAAACATAAAAAACTATATAAAATTTATATCATTGTAATTGTACCGACCCCCATAGTAAAGTTATCCCGTATGGCGAATACTGTAAAAATGAAGCCCAAAAACAATGGCGGAACTGCGTTTCCCCCCTCCATTTCCATGGCCCAATGCTAAAAAAAAAAAAAAAAAAACTACGGAACACCTGTGCGCCCAAAATGCACAATACACCCTTAGATGAGATCCCTGAGGGGTGTTGAATCCAAAATGGGTCAACTTCTTGAAGGTTTCACCTGTTCTAGTACTTTGGGGGCTTTGCAGATGCGACATGGCCCCACCAATATCTGTGCGCCAAAAGCCAAATAGCGCTCCCTCCCTTGTACCCCCTGCCATGCGCCCAAACAGCAGTTTACACCCACATGTAGTGTATTTCCGATCTTGGAAGAAATTGCGTAACACATTTTTGGGGCTTTTTTTTCCTAGATTCCTTGTACAAATTAAACATTTTCAGCTATAATTGCAGATTATTGTAAAAAATATTTTTTATTTTATTTTCAGAGCCGAACGCTAAAAAAATTGGTGAACGCCTGTGGGGTCGATATACTCACTGCGCCCCTGGATATATTCCTTAAGGGGTGTAGTTTCCAATATGTTTTTTTTTTAGGGTTATTTATTAATTTTTGTAACCTTAGGGTGTCCGCAAACTTGAAATGGCGCCTAAATAAAATCGTAATGATATTGAGACCCCAGAGTCCGGTAGGTGCTCCTCCTATTCTGGGGCTTGTGGTTGAGTCAAATAATGTACTAGGGACATACATGGGATATCTCTGAAAACGGCAGAATCTGAGGAATCAATATTAAGTTGCATTTCCCTGGTCACATCTACCGTGTTCTTGTCAATAATGTATAAAAATTGAAAATCTGCAAAAAAGTGAAATTTTGAAATTTCACTTCCACTTTGCTTAATTCCTGTGAAACACCTAATGGGTTTAATAAACTTCCTAAATGCGTTTTGAATACTTTAGGGGTGTAGTTTCTTAGATGAGTTCATTTATGGGGTATCTAACATACAGGTCAATCAAAGTCACGTTAGAACTGGACTGGTCCCTAAAAAATGTATATTGCAAATTTTCTTGAAATTTGAAAATTACTACTAAATTTATAAGCCCCCCTAATGTCGTAAAGAAAAAAAAGGCATTTAAAAAAATGATGCCAAACTACAGCAGACATATGGTAATGCTAGTTATAAACTATTTTGAGTGGAATTAACCATCTGCCTTACATGCAGAAATTTTTTGAAGTTTGAAATTGGTAAATTTTCACATTTTTCACGATAATTTGATATTTTTCACAAATAACAAGCATTTTTTGGACCAAAATTTTCTTACTATCTTAAAGCACAATGTGTCACGAGAAAAACAATCTCTGAATCCCATGGATAGGTTAAAGTGTCAAAAAGTTATTCTCACATAAAGTGACACATGACAGATTTAAAAAATGGGGCTCTGTCAGAGAGGCCAAAAGTGGCTCTTGCGGTAAGGGGTTAAATCTAAGATGGCTAAGTCTGGGTTAAGATTAAGTTTCCATTGGAAGAGTTTACTCAATAAGGTTTCTAGTTCTAACCATAAAGGATTCCCCATTGGCTTTTCCCCCACTATAAGTAAGGCCCTCTTAGCTCACCCTCGCCAGCATAATTTGCAGTGCCTTATTCTGTGAGCTGTCTACTTGGTGTTAGGTCCCCATCTTAAATGTTTTTTTCTTAAAGTTCTACATGGTTGGGCACTTTTTAAAAATTAGTTGGTATATTAGGGGTTTAATCCATTCCTTACTGAATAGTAAGGCCTAGTTCCCTTCCCATTTTATGGCAATGTAGGCTTGACATAAATATCAAATCATATAGGGTTTGGTAGCAGGAGAAAGCCTTTTATCCCAGAGTCTTTTTAAATGAAAGTTAGAGAATGGGAGATAACGGGGTTTTTGAAACCCCTTATGAGATGCAACCCAGTGCTACTTGAAGTATAAAAAGAAATGTGTCGGGGGATCAAATTGGGAGCTAATTCGAAAAAGTTTTTAAGATGTCCATAAAAAATAGTAACTTTTATTGTCCCATAATTTAAAAAAGTATAAAAAAAAGGGGAAATTACGAAAAACAAAAATTTAGTTTTCGGATCTCTAGAGGCCTTTTTTTTTTAAACATGATATGAAACTCTGAACCCTTAACATTAACCTTTGCAAAGGTGATTGTTAACCCCTGCCATACTGTTAGAAAACCCCTTATAAGTGAATTTATGTTCAAAGGGGGTGATTTATAATCCGTCAAAAAGATAGAATGAAAACTTAACTGGTAGTCAAAAACCACTTATTTTAGATGCAGAAAATTCTCACCCAATTCGCATCTGAAATACAATTCTTCTTTTATGGCTTCGATGTGGATTTCGAGTGTGGTTTTCTGAGCCCCTTTACAATTTATAGGTAAGTACAAGCAAAAAAACCCCAAAAAACATGTTTGGTAAAAAAGTCAGACCAATAAAACATTAAATTTAAACCCAGGGTTTGGCTATATTCCATAAATTTTTACATAAATGGTGAACCTGCCCCCCCAGACAATACTTATACACTAAGTGCTGTGAGTGCCCGGTGCAGGGGTGCAGCAGGCATGGTTTGGTTCCGATTTTTGTTGTCAGGGTTTGGGGGGTTCGAGAAATTGGCATTTAAATCTAAGACCACACAGGGGAAGGGGACCGTTTGGTAGACGGAGTTGGGGGAAGAGATTAGGGGGTTGATCCTGGGGGAGTTTTTGGGTGGTAATTAGTTTTTTTGTATTTGATTGGGGAAACCTGCGTGACTGAACAGGGTAGAGGCATCAGTATAGCAGGGAAAGAAAGTGAGCCGGGCGCTGTATTCAGGGCAGACGGAGAGGGAAGAGTTTACAAAAAAGGGATTTCAGTAGTAAAAATGAAAAAATATAAGGGCGACAAAAAGAGTTTGTGTTTCCAAGGAAACTCTTAGATGGTGTGTGTGTTTTTTTTTGTTTTTTTTTTTTAAAGTGCGGTGACGAGCAGACAAGGGAATGAATATAGGGAACGAAGGGCAGATCAGATCTAGTATAACCCCAAAACAGCGGGGTTTCTGCCTGGGGGTTTTTGGGGGTGCAACACGATAAGAAAAAAGAGGGGGGGGTCGGTAAGTTGATGTTGGAATGCAAGAAATTCAGTTTTAATAAGGTTTAGATTGGAGGAAAAATGTAGTACACTAGATACAGTCACTGGTTTTTGTAAGGACAAGGGTATACAGGGCGAGGGGTATAGTTGAGTCTTCACGTAAAGATGGGACTGAAAAACCAAATTGCTTTTTTTTTAATTTATTTTTTTTTTGTGATCAATGCCCCGGAAATGCCAAATTTCGGTGTGATTCACAGGCAGATGCAACCATTTAATACAGGTATTGCACTTGTAAAACACTTGTATTACCAATAGTCCTGAACAGCTGCCTGGTGGCGATTATCTGCATTTGTGTGCTACCTACGACCTGTGCTGTACTGTTTTGTATTTCTGTGCCGGAAGGAGCTGCTCCTTTTGGACATCAGCTGAGAATCACTCCGTTTTATTTTACTGGTGCACAGTGTATTGTACAGAGTGCACCAATGCAGAGTTCCCTGGATTCTGACCCAAAGAAGCCACAAGTACATTCAGAGTAGAATAGAAATGGCATATGGAAAATACAAAACTTGTTTATTCCTCCATAAAGTGCAACATTTTGTCCTACAATCAGGTCTTTATCAAGGACAAGGAAGCTTGTAGAAGTCCTCATAAAGTGATTTACAGATTTCAGCAGCTGTTCCACCTTTATATGTAAGATCTTGCCGTGTTTTCTTTTTGCTTGTCTTTAGTTTCTCTGAAAAGCCATCTTTGAAACCAGTTAATGGTTTTCCATAGCTTCACAGGGGTGTTCCCATCAAAGACATTTATGGTATAGCGATAGGGGTGGAACAACAGGGGTTGCAGACATTGCAGCTGCTACCACATCTGCCACCCCGGTAGTTACGTCCCTGGGTCCAGGCGGCAATGAATGTAACTATAGTTCACTGCCGGCGGGGCCTGCTGCTGCCCTCTGCCTCTGAACGGTCGGGCCCTGTGTCACGAGCGTTCACTGGCAAGAGTCAGAATGCCCGGTAATAGCAGAGCAGAGAGTCACCAGTGCTCCCCTCTGGTAAGTCGAAGGACTTAGGCCTTAAGCTTACCAGGCGCCGGCCCTCAGTGCTGACGTGGGCGGGGTGATGTCACATCCTCAAACCCTGGCTGACTACCTATATGCTCCCCTATAACCCCCCTAAATCCTGGTTGCCTACTTTTTATGGCCACTGTAACCCCCTTTAAACCCTGCTTATCTATATGGGCACCTATAAACCTTCTAAACCCTACCTACCTATATGGACCCCTATAACCTCCCTAAACCCTGGCTGCCTACCTCTGTGGACCACTATAACCTACTTAAACCTAGCCTGCCTCCTATATGGCCCCTTTTACCCTACCAAAACCCTCTTCCTGCCTATATGGGTCTCCCTTTAGCCTGCCTAATCCCTTCCTGCCTATATGGGTTTTCCTATAGCTTACCTAAACCCTTCCTGCCTATATGGGTCTCCCTATAGCTTACGTAAACCCTTTCTGCCTATATGGGCCCCCTTATAGCCTAACTAAAGCCTGTCTACCTATATGGGCCCCACCTTTAGCCTACCTACCTATGTGGGCCCCACATATAGCCTTTCCACCTAGCTACCTGGGGCCTACCTACCTGGGGGCTGCCTTCCTAACTGGGGCTTAACTACTGCCTACCTGCTGGGGCCTCACCTACTAGGGCCTATGTACTGTCTACTACGTGTGGCCCTTACTGCTGCTACCTCCCTGGAGCCTAGCTACCTGGACCTCCAACCATCTAATGGGGTTTATCCCTGGTCATAGGGATTGTGAGGGGTA
Organism: Phyllomedusa bahiana; assembly: GCA_025379985.1. Taxonomy (NCBI): domain Eukaryota; kingdom Metazoa; phylum Chordata; class Amphibia; order Anura; family Hylidae; genus Phyllomedusa; species Phyllomedusa bahiana. The sequence continues at coordinate 7,726 of JAODAL010001767.1, forward strand.
CAGGCCATAGTTGTAAACACAATTCTCAGGGAGTGAATCCTCTATTCCTCCCCTCTATTCCTCCTCTCTAGGATACTGTGCCTCTAAGCTATGGCCTGTACCTGCTATCCTACCCCTGGAAAGTTTGTACAAAGGTGGGGGACAGTGAGGGAGGTTCTAGAAAAGTGAAGATGCTAAGATATGTGTGTCCAAATCTGCCGGGACGAGTGGTGGCCAGGAGAAGTCATCATGGCAGTCTGGACTTGATGGAGAAGAAAAGGGAAAGTACACGACTCGTCAGAGAAATGTTACCTCTGAGTCACAAGATGTAACTGCACTGTAATCATTCATATGTCTACAGAGCCTGTGTACACTGATATATACCACTATATGGCAATGATATTGGTCTTTGCATATTGATCTTTATTCAGTAATAGTATAGGGGTATTATTAAGTCATTATGTGGTGGTAATTTGTGGTCGCGCTCTGGCAGTATGATCAGGTCGTTATGAAGTAGTGTTATTGGTAATGTTGGTCTTGGTACAGTGAATTTGTTTGGTAGCAGTATGATGGTGATATATATGGTGAGGTATTTGCTCCCTGTATTATCTAGTAACTGTATGACCTATTAAGAGGTTTTGGTAAATGTTCGTAGCCGGGGAGGAGAATGGGGGGGGGGTGGGGGCATCCAAAAGTTCGCTATCCCAGACTTCTCTAGTTACTCCACTGTTGATAGGATACTACAAGTTTCTGAGTGAAAAAAACAGAGAGCTGGCTGCGCATGCCCAGTACTCCCTTCAATCTAATGGCACTACAGACAGTCCCCGGGTTACATACGGGATAGGGACTGTAGGTTTGTTCTTAAGTTGAAATTGTATGTAAGTCGGAACAGGTATATTTATTAATTGTAATTCCTTTTTCAGTTTTGGAAAGTGCAGGGAACAGTTTTTACAGTTGTTTTGTCTGTCTGTGCCCTTTTTTTTAGAAGATTTCACCTAACGTTCTGTATCTCATGTGCAGCTGTGGCATGCTGGCACGTGGTTATCATGGGGGCGTGGGCTCAGGTGTTGAATGTCAGCCACGCCCCATGAGTCTCCGTTTGTAACTAGGGGACGTATGTAAGTCGGAACGATGAAAGTAGGGGACTGCCTGTACTGAATTTAACCATACTTGCCAACTTTTGAAAGTGGAAAAGCAGGAGATTTGAAGTGGCCACACCCCTTTAAAAAGCCACACCCACTCCACCTAACTGCATAACGGCTCTGGAAGAAAACCAGGTTGTTGCCCCCACTAGCCAGACAGTGCCCCCACTAGCCAGACAGTGCCCCCATTAGTCAGGTAGATGCCCCCATTAGCCAGACAGTGCCCCTTGTAGTCAGGTAGATACCCCCATCAGCCAGACAGTGCCCCTTGTAGTCCGGTATATGCCCCCATTAGCCAGACAGTGCCCCACATAGCTAATAAAAACAAAATATATAAAATCTAATTACCTCACCAGGCTCCCTGCAGCACGGCCAGGTCCGAAGGCTGCCGACTGAGTAGTCTGTATCGCAGGGGATGTGAGTGCAGCCACGCGTCACACCCCCTGCGACACTGAGGTGTATGTACAGCGCACACCGGGGAGAAGAGAGGAGGGGAACAATCCCTCCTGCCTCCTCCCTGCACAGTGCGACTCGCCGGGCGGGTGAGCGGCCGCGGCGGCCGCTTCAGCCGCCTGCAGGAACAGCCCAGCGGCGCCAGAGTAGCGTCCCGACGCTACTCCGTTGCAACGGTCATTTAAAGAACCCCCGCTGCCTGTTGGCGGCGGGAGGTTCGCCGACTCTGTCGGAGTGGCGGGGGACCCCCATTAGCGGGAACCCCCCACCAAAAGCGGGAGAGTTGGCATGTATGATTTAACCTAGCTCATTTGCCCATCTGCACTTGGAATCTCCATAGAACCTAATAGGGAATACAGCGCATGCACAACCACCTCTCTATTCTTTGTGGCTCTTCTAAGAAGTTAGAAGATGGGAACAACCCTTTTAAGCTACATTATTTTCAACTTACATAGGTTGTTCCAGAACCAATTAATGTTGTAACTTAGGAGAGTACTAGTAATATTACATTAGGGAAATGCTCATGAAACAATTCCCTAACATAGTCTATACTAGTGCTGTCCAACCTGTGGCTGTCGGGGCATGTTGAGGGGAATAGTGCTGGAGAGCCACAGGTTGGAGGTGACTGGTCTATACAGTATCTATTAATAAACGTCACTTTAAAATCATGCTGAGGTTACAATTGCACCATGTGGATGAAGTGTTCTCTTGTGCAGTGCTCACAGCTCTATTTCATACTGAGTAGGGATACAGATTCCCTGCTCCAGCCTAGCCTGGGATCCCAGTGCACCCAGATTCTCCAGCAGTGAGAGCTGAGATTATTAGTAGTACAGAGAAGAAGCCGCTTGTTTGTGACTGGAGCAGTCTCGAGTTTCAAGCAACCTCTTAGATATAAATATGATCCCTCACGAAGACCTGTTTAAAATGGTAACACTCCAACCTTCTTTTTGTGATAGAAAGTTTTCAGTAATGTTTTGTATTCTGGATCTAGAACATTACAGTATGGTTTATTCATCACTTTGAAGATCTGGGCTTGATGTCAGTGCTGGTGCATGTTCTTTATTATTTTCTTATTTGACAGGTCATTAAAGGGGTACTCCTGCTTCATTGATTAGCTTTAAAGGGAACCTCTCAGGCGGTTTATGCTGTCCTATTTGAGAGCTCTGTGATATATAGGGTTATATGATAAAGGGAGAGAAGCGGAGCTCTGTGATATATAGGGTTATATGACAGAGGAGAGGAGCTGAGCTCTGTGATATATAGGGTTATATGACAAATGGAGGGAAGCTGAGCTCTGTGATATACAGGGTTATATGATAGAGGGAGAGAAGCTGAACTCTGTGATATATAGGGTTATATGATAGAGGGAGAGAAGCTGAGCTCTGTGATATATAGGGTTATATGATAGAGGGAGAGAAGCTGAACTCTGTGATATATAGGGTTATATAACAAAGGGAGAGAAGCGGAGCTCTGTGACACATAGGGTTATATGATAGAGGAGGGAAGCTGAGCTCTGTGATATATAGGGTTATATGATAGAGGAGGGAAGCTGAGCTCTGTGATATATAGGGTTATATGACAGAGGGAAGCTGAGCTCTGTGATATATAGGGTTATATGATAGAGGAGGGAAGCTGAGCTCTGTGATATATAGGGTTATATGACAGAGGGAAGCTGAGCTCTGTGATATATAGGGCTATATGATAGAGGAGGGAAGCTGAGCTCTGTGATATATAGGGTTATATGACAGAGGGAAGCTAAGCTCTGTGATATATAGGGTTATATGATAGATGGAGGGAAGCTGAGATCTGTGATATATAGGGTTATATGATAGAGGAGGGAAGCTGAGCTCTGTGATATATAGGGTTATATGACAGAGGGAAGCTGAGCTCTGTGATATATAGGGTTATATGATAGATGGAGGGAAGCTGAGCTCTTTTATATATAGGGTTATATAATAGAGGAGCTGAGCTCTGTGAGATATAGGGTTATATGATAGAGGGAGAGAAGCTGAGCTCTGTGATATATAGGGTTATATGATAAAGAGGAGAGAAGCTGAGCTCTGTGATATAGGGTTATATAATAGAGGAGAGGAGCTGAGCTCTGTGATATATAGGGTTATATGATAGAGGAGAGAAGCTCAGCTCTGTGATATAAAGGGTTATATGATAGGGGAGAGCAGCTGAGCTCTGGGATATATAGGGTTATATGATAGAGGAGAGAAGCTGAGCTCTCTGATATATAGGGTATATGATAGAGGAGAGAAGCGAGCTCTGTGATATATAGGGTTATATGATAGAGGAGAGAAGCTGAGCTCTGTGATATATAGAGTTATATGATAGAGGAGAGGAGCTGAGCTCTGTGATATATAGGGTTATATGATAGAGGAGAGAAGCTCTGATCTGTGCTATAGAGGGTTATATGATAGAGGGAGAGAAGCTGAGCTCTGTGATATATAGGGTTATATGATAGAGGGAGAGAAGCTGAGCTCTGTGATATATAGGGTTATATGATAGAGGGAGAGAAGCTGAGCTCTGTGATATATAGGGTTATATGATAGAGGGAGGGAAGCTGAGCTCTGTGATATATAGGGTTTGGAGCAGGATTTCGTAATAAAAAGAAGAAAAAATCTGTGAAACTGAAAGTACTGGTTACCACACCCTGATACAATGATTGACAATTAGCTTTGTACACACAGATGCATGAAAAGCTGTCGATCACTCCGTGTGTGGGGTAAGCAGGACTCCTACTGTCACTTAAAGAGTCTGGTCAGAATTTTCTCTGCTTTTTACTCAGAAATCCTATTCTAAATCAAATAAACTTAAATATCACAGACCTTCGCTTTTCTTCCTCTATCACATCCTGCTCTCAGGGCAGTATAAACCACCTGACAGGTTCCCTTTAAATATGTAGGCAAAGAAAAATAAAGACTGCTGCCAAATACATTGCTGTTCTGACTGTGTGCCTTGGTTCAGAAGAGATCTTAACTTTTAATCACAAGCTTCTTTAGTTAGTGACCACCTCTCTCTGCTCTAACAGGCTCTGACAATGGTGGCCGGGATGGTTATAATCACTCTCCCTGTCAGTGTATTAATCCAGCAGACTGAGAGCAGTTTACATTGCTTTCTGCCCACTTATCCCCAGATTTTAGCAGGCCTTGTGCACTACTGTTTACAAACCTACAGCCCTCATGTCACTCTAACAGGATCAGCTAGGTACGGCACAGCTGATATGTCAGTCACTGCTGTAGAACCACCCACACCCTAAGTAAGAAGTGTGAGCCTGAAGCTGACTGTGGCTCTGTAAAACAGCATGGTGAGAATACAGCTTTAAGGAAGTGAAGAAATATTCATAAGGAAATTTACATTGGCATAATTGCTGCAGATCTCACCTGTGTATTTGCACTTGACCTTTTTTTTTTTTTAAATCTCATCAACACGTTCAATTTATAGAGGTAAAATCTATAGTGAAATTACTACACAATCCTCATTTTATTTTGGAGATAGAAAATTTCCCCATATGTTGAACTACCCTAAATCTCCAGAACACCTATAGACCTTATATAGTCATGTAAGCATGTTTCACGCACCAAAATGCAGATCAAAACACTCCTAAAGTTTCCCATTGTTATCAAGGGGAATATTCATTGCCTTTTTTACTGACGTGGATACCAAATGCACATCATGTAACAAAAAGATGGAACCATCTAATTTTAATTGATTTCTGTGACAGGAAAAGCAACAGGAGCCAGGACAAGGTAAAATCTGTGGGAATAAAGTGAAGTACACAACAGATATCTAGCCTGAAGTGATTCTAGCCTGATGGAGATAAGCGAAAGGATTCACCAGCATCTTCAGTTTGGAGTGAAAATTTATTGTATTAGCAAATCATTTAAAAGAACATGAGGGGTACAAGAAATAACAAAAAACCTGCTTCCATGTTTTATACATTAGCAATCCTTAGTGGTAGCACAGGAGCCCGAATACGATTGGTTATGCCAACTCTGCATGTCGGAAGATTTACTTTTACCAAGGGCTACTGTATTCCCTCCTGTGGCCATGAGACTGCTTTCTGACTTTAAACAACTGCTTTACAGCCCTTGTGCAACTAACTGTATAACAAAAGCCTGCTAGCCTAGACTAGCTTAACAGTAACATGCTGTACTTTATGTTAATATGTTTAACTCTTTGGAAAGAGTGTTGTTGGTTTAAACTTTATTAAGGAAATTAAGATTTCCTCTTTAAACATAATGGCCTAATTTTCGCATTAAAACGTCCACTTTTGGAGAGATGTATCAAAACTAAGGCCGATATTAACTGCCTTCAGAAACACATCTGTTGCTTCAACACTCATAGATTGAAACATAAGAGATTACCCATATTCTTTATTTTCACTCTCTCAGCAAAAAAGGCAAGAGGGTTCTGTAACTCCTGCTGACGTTTCCATTGCTCACGTGTGAATGATTTATTTATTAGAAAACTTTACACCCCTAGTAAGCCGCCATCGAGGCTACTTCGACAAAAAGCAAAAACAAAAAATTGACAGAAATTTTTTTTTAGATCCTCCATCTAACTCTCAATTCCCAAAAGAGAGGCCGAAGATCCATCGTATCTCCCACTTCATAAGACCGAGTTCTATTGATTTTGGATCAACAAGAACCCAATATGACTCTTCCAGGATCTCTGAATCAACTTATTCACATTTATTTATCCCTACATTTATAGAGGTCCTGCAGTCCGACTTTAAGCAAATGATGAAGTGATTTTTCGTTCTGATATCCATAATTGGTTTTTCCTAGAACAGAACATGTGTACAAGTTAAGATGGCCGGAGTTGCTAAGTACACACAACCTCTTAATTTGAACGCCAACGCGGCTTTGAAGGAGGAGTACACCAACTTTCGATTAAGGCTCTCAAGACCTGAATACCATTCCAAAGAAAATAGCATTTGAACTTAAAGGCATTCCCAGAAACGGTCACTCAGAATCCCTTGCTCATATATGGAAGGACCTCATGGCAGCAGTTCTCCCCGATCCACACCGACCTCACTATGATCGCATTTCATCGAATCTGCCTAAACTTCGCGGAATTTACCCCCTCTCTACTACAATGTAATTGCAAGACTGCATATTTTCCGAACAAAGAGAACTTTCTTAAACCAATCAGAAAAAGTGCAACTAAACCAGAAAGATTTAAAGACATTTCAATCTATCTAGACCCCTGCTCAGCAGGTACTCATGGTTAAAAAGTGAAGGAATACGCACCCTTATAATCCAAAATCATGAGGGAAAAACGACATTGAAATATATTGGGGATTTACTTCATTTCCAAAAACCAATTAAACACAGTCTGACCTGTCTCCAGGCTAGAATGATCTCCTGAGTTCCAGGATCTTCCTCCCACTCAGATCAACTCTTTCTCGTGGGGAGGAAAAAAGATCGTTCTGAACTGATAACATCCAAGTTCGGAGAAGCCTCGGGGGGCAATACAAGACATAAACCTGATATAAATGATCCTGATTCAGGTGACAGGATCCTAAACCTGATCTCCTCTCAGTTCTGGTTATCTCTAACTTCCAGAATCCTTTCACCTTTCGTAGGTTCCTGCCCCGGTACTGTCCCATCTCTTTATTTCCTATTTAGGAAAATTGTTATTTATTTTTCTCCCATTATATTTTACAACAACGTCCTGAGTTATTTGGTATTTTTTTAATTATGTTTGCCATGGTGCTTACTTTGAGGATATTAGCCTACCTAGCAGAACTGTAACATGCTGTTCTTTATGCTTAATATGTTTAAGAGTGGAAAGAGTGTCGTTTGGTTTATACTTTATGGGGATTAAGATTACCATTAATAGCCTTAATTCGCTATTTAAATGGTCGCTCTTTTGGAGAGATGTTTCAAAATCTAAGGCCGATATTTTCTGTGTTTTAGGAAACTCATCTGTTGCTTCAGACACTCATAGATTCAAACATAAGAGATTCCAATATTTTTTTTTCACACTTTCTCAAGCGAAAAAGACAGGGATTGCCATTTTCATCAAGGATACCATGGCGTTTACCTTAACAGACTCCTTTATAGATCCCAAACATAGGTTTATTATTTTACAGTCTGAATTAAATTCTCTCCCTTACACTCTATTGTCTTTATATGCCCCTAATGTAGGACAGATGGCCTTTATTAAATCTACCGTTTCAAAAGCCAAATCAATAGAGTTGATTTCTATTTAGTGGACAGGAAAGCCCTTTTGAATGCTGAGAAAATGGAAATTGGAGTGATTACTTGGTCAGATCATGCCCCCTATATTTTTATACTTAGCTGAAGGAGTAAATTCTCGGCCTAATATTCCTTGGCGACTTAATCTATTTATGTTGAAATCTTCTTCCAATGTTTCAGAAGTCAATCAAGCGCTTAAGGAATATTTTGACTTCAATACTCCTTCTGCCCCTTCTCTGGAAGTACTCTGGTGTGCTCATAAGGCATTTATCAGAGGTATCTGTATGAAAATAGCAGCCAGGGATAAGAGATCCCTGGTCAGGGCCGCCATGAGAAATTTCGGGGGCCCATAGAGCTGAAGCATTGGGCCCCCCCTCTACCAACCCGCCCCTACAACAACCCCCCCCCTACCAGCCCACCCCAAAAATAAAACCCACCGTACTGTTACTACTAAACCATAAGCATTACACCAAGAGCAATAATACCTCCTCACAGTGACCATAATAGAGTAAGAATACAAGTGCACACAGTGCAGTTACATTAGTGACTCACAGGCAACATCCAGCTGACGAGTCATATACACGTTCCTTTCTTCCCCATCCGGTCCAGGGCCGCCATGACGTCTTCTCACCGGCTACCACTCGTCCCCTGCAGAATTTACAACACAAACCTGATATTTCTCACTCTACTATCATCCTCCCAACTATTTCATCCCCATGTACAAACTCCCCATCCATGTGCCCCAAAAGTAATAATTACCACCTTAAGTGGCCTTGTAGTTAGTATAACCCCCACCCCCAAAATTAGATATATAGGCTCCTTTCCCAAGAAAAAACCCAGACAGGTAGCTAGTGGGCTCCCCGTAGATAGATAGAAAGGTAGGTAGTAGGTAGGTAGAGTAGGTAGTGGTGACCGAGAGTGGTGCCCCCACTCCCCGCCGATGTGGAACCCCGCTCAAGTCCCTCCTAGCATGTGGAGAATTCTTCTCAACCCCCCTCTGCCTATGTAAAGCATTGAGCACAACTAGAGACACAAGCTCGTTCCTCTTTGAGCAGTGCAGTGCCCCTATTCTAAGTTGTGATGCTGGGCCCCTAGATGAGTCGGGGTCCCCCTTCCCCGCCTGAGGCCCCCCTCCAGCTGTGTGGGACCCCTGTCAAAGTCCCCCTCTCTCAAATCATTTGGGGCCTTGCTCCAATATGCCCCCCAGCTGTGTGGGGCCCAGCACAAGAGCCCCCTCTCGCCCAGCTCTCATGGGGACCCCACATGGCTGGAAGGGGTATAGAGATGGGCCCACATGGCTGGGGGGCATGAGCAAGGCCCCAAAGGATTGAGAAAAGGGGCTTTATGTCAGGGTCCCCAAAGTTGTCTGAGAGGGGATTTGCCAGGTGCCCCACAGTGTTTGATAAGGGGGGCTTTTGCCAGGAGCCCCACAGTGTTTGAAAGGGGGGGCTTTGCCAGGTGGCCCCACAGTTTTTGGGAGAGGTTGGTCATGTCAGGGGCCCCAATTGTTGATGAGAAGGGGGCATTGTCAGCGGCCCCCACTGTTTTTGAGAGGGGGGGCATTAGTCAGCAAGGCCCCCACTGTTGTTGAGTAGTGGGGCATATGTCAGCGTCCCCACTGATTTTTGAGAGGGTGGGTATTGTGTCAGCGTGGCCCCAAAGTTGTTAGAGAGGGAGGGGGGGCATTGTACATTGGCCCCACTGTTGATGAGTAGGGGGGGGGACATTGTCAGCGGCCCCACAGATTTGAGAGAGTGGGGGGGGCATTGTCCGCAGCCCCACTGTTGTTGAGAGGGGGGGGCATTGTCAGCGGCCCCACTGTTGTTGATAGGGGGGGGGTACATTGTCAGCGTCCCACTGTTTTTTTGATAGGGGGGTCAATTTGATCCAGCGGGCCCCAATTTTTTTGAGAGGGGAGGGGCATTATCATCCGCCCACTGTTTTGAGAGGGGCATTGACAGCGTCCCCACTGTTGATGAGAGTGGGGTTGGTGCATTGTCAGCGGCCCCCACTGATATTTGAGAGGGTGGGCATTGTCAGCGGCCCCACTGTTGTTGAGCGGGGGGGCATTGTCAGCTGCCCCACTGTTTTTGAGAGGGGGGCATTGTCAGCGGCCCCACTTGTTACTTGAGAGAGGGGGGGATGTCATTATGTCAGCCGTGCCCCACTAGTTGTTGAGAGTGGGTCAGTTTGTCCCCAGGCCCCACTGTGTTGATTGGGGGCATTGTCACGCGTCCCCCCTGTTTTTGAGAGGTAGGGGGCATAGTCAGCGGCCCCACTGCTGTTTAGAGGTGGTGGGGGCATATGTCAGCGGCCCCACTGTTAGTTGAGAGGGGGGGGGCATTGTCCAGCGGCCCCCACTGTTGTTGAGTAGGGCAATTGTCAGCGGCCCCACTGTTGTTGAGAGGGGGGGCATTGTCAGCAGCCCCACTGTTGTTGAGAGGGGGGCATTGTCAGCGGCCCCACTGTTGTTGAGAGGGGGGCATTGTCAGCGGCCCCACTGTTGTTGAAGGGGGGGCATTGTCCAGCGGGCCCCACTGTTGTTGAGAGGGGTGGGCATTGTCCAGCACCCCACTGTTGTGTTGAAGGGGGGCAATGTCAGCTGCCCCACTGTTTTTTGAGAGGGGGGGGCATTGTCAGCGCCCACTGTTTTGTTGAGAGGGGGGGCAATGTCCGCAGCCCCCACAGTTGTTGATAGGGGGGGGCATTTGTCCAGCGGCCCCACTGTTGTTTAGAGGGGGGGGGGCATTGTAACGCCCCACTGTTTTGAGAGGGGGGGGGCATTGTCCAGCGTCCCCATGCGATTTTGAGGGTGGGGGGGGCAATTGTCATCGCCCCACTGTTTTTTTGAGAGGTGGGGGCATTGTCACGGCCCCACTGTATGTTGAGAGGGGGGGCATTGTCACGGCCCCACTGATTTTGAGAGGGGGGCATTGTCAAGCGCCCACTGTTTTTGAGAGGTGGGGCAATTGTCAGCGCCCAAACTGTTTTTGAGAGGGGGGGGGCATTGTGTCATCGGCCCAATGTTTTTTGAGGGGGGGGCTTTGTCAGCCGCCCCACTGTTGTTGAGAGGGGGGGGGGAATTGTCAGCGGCCCCACTGTTTTTGAGCGGGGGGGGCATTGTCATCGGCCCCACTGTTTTTGAGAGGGGGGGGCCTTGTCAGCGGCCCCACTGTTGTTGAGAGGGGGGGCATTGTCAGCGGCCCCACTGTTTTTGAGAGGGGGGGAGGCATTGTCAGCGGCCCCACTGTTGTTGAGAGGGGGGCATTGTCAGCAGCCCCACTGTTGTTGAGATGGGGGCATTGTCAGCGGCCCCACTGTTTTTGAGAGGGAGGTGCATTGACAGCGCCCCAGTTTGTTTGAGATGGGGGGGCATGTTCAGCGCGCCTCCGTGCCCCCACTTTTTTTTAGAGGGGGGGGGGCATGGTCAGCGGCCCCACTGTTGTTGAGAGGTGGGCATTCTCAGCAGCCCCACTGTTTTTGAGAGGGTCATTGTCAGGTCCACCCACTGTTTTTTGAGAGGGGGTGTCATTGTCAGCGTCCCCACTGTTGTTGAGAGGGGGGCATTGTCAGCGGCCCCACTGTTTTTTGAGAGGGGGGGGCATTGTCAGCGGCCCCACGGTTTTTGAGAGGGGGGGCATTGTCAGCGGCCCCAACAGTTGTTGAGGGAGGGGGGGGCATTGTCAGCGCCGCCCCACTGTTGGTATGAGAGGGGGGCAATGGTTCAGCAGCCCCATGTGTTGTTGATAGGGGGGCATTTGTCAGCGCCCCACTGTTTATGAGGGGGGGGCCATTTGTCATGTCGGCCCATTGTTGATTGAGCAATGTGGGGCAATTGTCAGCGGCCGGCCCCCCCCCAAAGTTATTGAGAGGGGGGGCATTGTCATCCGGCCCCACTGTTTTAGAGAGGGGGGGCATTGTTCATCTGGCCCACTGTTGTTGAGTGGGGGGGCATTGTCAGTCGGCCCCACTGTTTTTAGAGAGGGGGGGCATTGTCCAGCGGCCCCCACTGTTTTTGAATGGGGCAATTGTCATCGGCCACTGTTGTTGAGAGTGGGGCATTGTCGCGCGCCCCACTGTTTTTGAGAGAGGGTGGGAGGCATTGTCACGGGGCCCCACAGTTGTTGAGATTGGGGTGCATTGTCAGCGGCCCACTGTTTTTGGAGGGAGGGGCATTGTCAGCGTCCCCCACTGCTGTTGAGTGGGGGGGGGGCATTGTCAGCGGCCCCACGGTTGTTTAGAGGGGGCCATTGCAGTGCCCCACAGTTGTTGATAGTGGGGCATTGTCATCAGCCCCACTGTTGTTGATAGGGGGCAATGACAGCGGCCCCAACAGTTTTTGAGGGGGGGGCATTGTCAAGCGGACCCCCAATGTTGTTGATAGGGGGTGGGCATTGTCAGTCGGCCCCCATACTTTGTTGACACGAGTGGGCATATGTCAGCGCCCCACTGTTGTTTTGAGTGGAGGGGCATTGTCAGCATTCCCCACTGAGAAGATAATCGGTGAGTAGGGCATGTCTGTCGAGCCGGCCCCACTGTGTTTGAGAGTGGTAGGGGGGAGTGTCATTTTGTCCCATCGGCCCCGACTATGTTGTTGAGTAGGTGTGGGCATTGTCAGCCGGCCCCACTGTTGTAGAGAGGGGGGGCATTGTTGTCAGCAGCCCCACTTTTTTAGAGATGGGGGCATTGTCAGCGCCCGACCACTGTTATTTGAGAGGGGGGGGCAATTGTCAGCGGCCCACGTTGTGAGAGGGGGGGCATTGTCAGCAGCCACCACCTGTTGTTTGAGAGGGGGGGTCATTGTCAGCGGCCCCACTGTTGTTGAGTAGGGGGGGGCATTGACCAGCGGCCCCAACTGTATGATGAGGTTAGGGGGTGGGGCATTGTACAGCGGCCCCACTGTTGTTTATGAGAGGGGTGGGGGGGGCAATGTCAGCGGCCCCACTGTTTTGTGAGAGGGGGGCATGTCAGCAGGCCCCAACAGGTTTTTTTGATAGAGGGGGGGGCATTTGACCAACGGCCCTACTTATTTTTGAAGAGGGGGGGGCATTGTCAGCGGCCCCACTGTTGTTGAGAGGGGGGGCATTTTCATCGGCCCACAGTTTTTTGAGAGGGGGGCATTGTCAGCGGCCCCACTGTTTTTGAGAGGGGGGGGGCATTGTCAGCGGCCCCACTGTTTTTGAGAGGGGGGGGGCATTGTCAGCGGCCCCACTGTTTTTGAGAGGGGGGGGCATTGTCATCGGCCCCAGTTTTTGAGAGAGAGGTGGGGGTGCATTGTCTGCGGCCCCACTGGTTTTTTGAGAGATGGGTGAGGCATTGTACAGCGGCCCCCACTGTTGTTGAGAGGTGGGGCATTGAGTCAGCGCCCCACTGTTTTTTTTGAAGAGGGTAGGGTGCATTGGTCAGCAGGCCCCAATCTGATGTTTAGGGGGGGGGCATTGAGTCAGCGGCCCCTACAGTTTGTTGAGTAGTGGGGGAGCATTTGTCAGCGGCCCCACTGGTTGTTAGAGAGGGGGCATTCTCTAGCAGCCCCACAGTTGTTGAGCAGGGGCAAATTGTCTAGCGGCCCCACTTTTTTTGAGAGGGGGGGGGCATTGTCAGCGGTCCCACTGTTGTTGAGAGGGGGGGGGCATTGTCAGCGGCCCCACTGTTGTTAGAGGGGGGGGCAGTGTCAGCGGCCCCACTGTTGTTGAGAGGGGGGGGCATTGTCAGCGGCCCCACTGTTGTTGAGAGGGGGGCATTGTCAGCGGCCCCACTGTTTTTGAGAGGGGGGGCATTGTCAGCGGCCCCACTGTTTTTTAGGGGGGGGGGCATTGTCCGCGGCCCCACTGTTGTTGAGATGGGGGGGCAAGTCCAGCGTCCCCACAGTTTTTGAGAGGGGGTTGGCCAATGTCAGCGGCCCCACTGTTGATAAGAGGGGGGTGCATTGTCACGGCCCCCATGTTTTTTGAGAGGGTGGGCATTGTCAGCGGTCCCCACTGTTTTTTAAGAGGGGGGGCAATGTTCACTGCCCCCACTGTTTTTTGAGAGGGGGAGGCATTGTCAGCGGCCCCACTGTTGTTTTGAAGAGGGGGCATTGTCCAGCAGCCCCACTGTTGATTGAGATGGGTGTCATTTTCAGAGCGTCCTCACTGTTTTTGAGAGGGAGGTGGGCATTGTCAGCGGTCCCCCACTGCTGATTATGGGGGGGGGCATTTCACGGCCCCCACTGTTAGTTGAGAGAGGGTGGCATTGTCAGCGGCCCCCAACTGTTTGTAGAGGGGGGGGATTGTCAGCAGTCCCCACTGTTGTTGAGAGGGGTGGCATTGTCCAGCGGCCCACTGTTTTGAGGGGGGGGCATTGTCAGCGGGCCCCCACTGTTGTTGAGTAGGGGGGGGCATTGATCAGCGCCCCACTGTTGTTAGAGTGGGGCAAGTCAGCCAGCCCACAGTGTTTGAGAGGGGGGCATTGTCCCCAAATGCGCCCCACTGTTGTTGAGAGGGGGGGGGGGGTCGATTGTCAGCGGCCCCACTGTTTTGAGCAGGGGGGGCATTGTCAGCGGCCCCGCTGTTGTTGAGAGGGGGCATTGTCAGCGGTCCCCACTGTTTTGTTTTGAGGAGGGGGGGGTCATTGTCAGCGCCCCACTGTTGTTGAGAGGGGGGTCATTGTCAGCAGGCCCCACTGTTGTTGAGATGGGGGGCATTGTCAGAGGCCCCACTGTTTTTGAGAGGGGGGCATTGTCATCGGCCCCACTGTTGTTGAGAGGGGGGGGCATGTCAAGCAGCCCCACTGTTGTTGGAGGGGGGCATTGTCAAGCGGCCCCACTGTTGTTGAGAGGGGGGGGGCATTGTCAGCGGCCCCACTGTGGTTTAGAGTGGGGGGGCATTGTCAGCGGCCCCACTGTTTTTGAGAGGGGGGCATTGTCAGCAGCCCCACTGTTGTTGAGAGGGGGGCATTGTCAGCGGCCCCACTGTTGTTGAGAGGGGGGGGGGGGCATTGTCAGCGGCCCCACTGTTTTTGAGAGGGGGCATTGTCAGCGGCCCCACTTTTTTGCGAGGGGGGGGGGCAAATTTGTCCAGCGGCCGCCACTGTTTTATGAGAGGGGTGGGCATTGTGATATCGGCCCCACTTTTTTTTGAAGGGGGGGGCATTGTCAGTGGCCCCACTGTTGTTGAGAGGGGGGGGCATTGTCAGCGGCCCCACGGTTTTTGAGAGGGGGGGGCATTGTCACGGCCCCCTGTTTTGAGAGGGGGCCATTGTCAGCGGCCCCACTGTTGATGATTATGGTGGGGCAATGTCAGCGCCCACTGTTTTTTTTGAGATGGGGGCATTGTCAACAGCCCCACTGTTGTTGAGAGGGGGCATTGTCAGTCGCCCCATTATTTGAGAGGGAGGGTGCATTGTCAGCCTGCCCCACTGTTGTTGGAGGGGGGGGGGCATTGTTCAGTGGCCCCACAGTTGTTGAGTATGGGGGGGGCATTGTCAGCGGCCCCACTGTTGTTGAGAGGTGGGCAATTCTCAGCAGCCCCACGGTTGTTGAGAGGGGGGCATTGTCAGCGGCCCCACTGTTTTTGAGAGGGGGGGCATTGTCAGGCGGTCCCCACTGTTTGTTGAGAAAGGGGGCAGATTGTCAGCGGCCCCACTGTTTTGAGAGGGGGGTGGCATTGGTCAGCGCCCCACAGTTGTTGAGAGAGGGGGGGGCATTGTCCAGCGGCCCCACTGTTTGTTGAGAGGAGGGGGCATTGTCAGCGGCCCCCACTGTTGTTGAGTGGGGGGCATTGTCAGCGGCCCCACTGTTGTTGAGAGGGGGGCATTGTCAGCGGCCCCCCTGTTTTTGAGAGGGGGGGCATTGTCAGCGGCCCCACTGTTGTTGAGAGGGGGGGGGCATTGTCAGCATCCCCACTGTTGTTGAGAGTGGGGGCATTGTCAAGCGGCCCCAACTGTTTTTTGCGAGGAGGGGGCATTGTCCTGGCCCACTGTTGTTGAGATGGGGGCATTGTCCGCGGCCCCACTTTTGTTGAGAGGGGGGGAGGTATTGTCAGCGGCCCCACTGTTGTTGAGGGGGGGGGGCATTGTCACAGCGGCAGCGGGCCCTACTGTTGTTTTGAGAAGTGTGGGCATTGTCAAGCGGCCCCGACAGTTTTGAGAGGGGGGGCATTGATCAGCGGCCCGCACGTTTTTGAGAGTGGGGGGGCATTGTCAGCGGCCCCACTGTATTTTGAGAGGGGGGGCATTGTCATCAGCCCCCACAGTTGTTGATGAAGGTGCAATTGTCAGCGGCCCCATGTTTTTTTGAGAGGGGGGGCATTGTCAGTCAAGCGCCCACTGTTTTTGAGAGGGGGGGGGGGCATTGCAGCTGCCCCACAGTTTTAGAGATGGGTGGCAATTGTCAGCGGCCCCACTGCTGTTGATGATAGGGTGGGGCATTGTCAGCGTCCCCACAGTTTTAGAGAGGGGGGGGCCTTGTCTAGCGGCCCCAACTGTTGTTTGAGATGGGGGCATTGTCAGTCAGCAGCCCCACTGTGGTTGAGAGGGGTGCATTGTTCAGCGGCCCCACTAGTTTTTAGAGAGGGGGGGGGCAATTTGACAGCGGCCCGCACTGTTAGTTGAGAGGGGGGGCATTAGTTCAGCCGGCCCCCACTGTGGTTGAGAGGGGGGGTCATTGTCAGCGGCCCCACTGTTTTATGATAGGGGGGGGCAGTTTCACGCAGCCTCCCCACTGTTGTTGAGAGGTTGGGTGGCATTGGACACATCCCCACTGTTGTGAGGAGGGGGGCATTGTCAGCGGCCCCCACTGTGTTGAGAATGGGGGCAATGTCAGCGGCCCCACTGTTTTTGAGAGGTGGGGGATGGGGGAACAATCATCGGCCCCATACTGATGTTGAGAGGGGGGCATTTTCCAGCGGCCCCATGTTGTTAGAGGGGCATTGTCAGCACCCCACTGTGGTTTGAGAGGAGGGGGGCATAGTTACATCGACCCCACTGTGTTGAGAGGGGGGGGGGGCAATTGTCACGGGCCCCACTGTTTTTTTGAGAGGGGGCATTGACAGCAGCCCACTGTATGTTGAGAGGGGGGCAATGTTCATCGGCCCCACGTGATGAGAGGGGGGCATTGTCAGCGGCCCCACTGTTGTTGAGAGGGTGGGTTTTGTGAGGGGCCCCCACACATCTCAGGGGCCCTTTGCTCTGCCTCCGTGGCACTGGGCCGCTCAGTAGTTGTACATATTCCAATGCAGTTTCAGTGTAACTTACTCATCTCACCCTGTGCAGTCACAGGAGCAGCCGGGCCCCTCCTCCCTCTGTCCGTGCACATCCAAGTGACACCGCCCACAAGGGCGGAGCATTAGTGGCTTAAATACATCATCGCCGCTCCAGTATAGGGAGGGGCCCGGCTGCTCTCTGTGACAGCAGAGGGAGAATGAGATAAGTTACACTGAAACTGCCTAACTATTACACCTCTGAGCGCCCATGACACGGAGGCAAGCAAAGGCCCCTGCAGATGTTGGGGCCCCATTCAAAGCCCCCACTTCCAAATTTGTAGGTCAAACAGCTGACATGGTAGGGAGAACACTGTTCTCTCTACCATTGCTGTGAAGCAAGGGGGCGGTACCTGCTGCCTCACAGACGGCCGGGCCCCGTACGGGAGTACTGGTTCTACCCCCCCTATCGGCGGCCCTGTCCCTGGTTAAAGAAATTAATAGAATTTTACACACTATTAAAAACCTGGATAAATCATTTAAACTACACCCTACCACAGACATTAAAAATAAAATCTTCGAACAAAAGAACCTTTTAAGAAATCTCTACTTGAAAAAGTATGAGGGTCAGCTGGTGAAGTTAAAATGGAATTTTTATATTCAAGGGGATCGCCCTTCCAACCCCTGACCCATAGGGTTCAAACCTTTCAAGCACGAGCAAAAATAGCCCATCTTACTTCACCTTCTAAAGATTAGAGACCCTCAGTTTATATCTAATGCCTTTGCAGAGTATTATTTTACCCTGTACAATTTGAAGGGTAATCCTAATGTGACCCCAGTATCTGCAGAACTTATTAATAATTTTTTAATAAAGTTTCTCTAACCTCACTTTCTGCCACTGATTTAGAACTTTTTAATGCTCCAATCTCCCCTATTGAATTAGAAAAAGTGATTTATTCAGCTAAGTTAAATAAATCCCTGGGTCCTAACAGCCTTCCCAATGAATATTATAAACTGTCCTTTCACCTCATATGGTCTCCATTTTTCATACCATTATACATAAAGGTTCTCCCCCTGCAGAAATGTTCTGCGACACAATTACAACTATCCCTAAACCTGGCAAATCCCCTGACTTAGTTACAAACTACAGACCAATCTCTTTGCTGAACTGCGACATTAAGCTTTATTCCAAATTAATTGCTTTCAGGCTTAATGACATTCTCCCATCCTTAATACATATTGATCAGGTTATTTTTGTCAAGAGTCGTCGGACTAGTGATGGAGTTCGTAGGATTTTAAACTTACTTTACCACATTAATCAAAACAAAACCCCATCTGTACTCCTCTCGCTAGACACAGAAAAAGCCTTTGCCCAAATTAATTGGCAATATCTCAGATCTGTATTAATTACATTTGTTTTTTCAGGCCCTATTTTCAACGCTATCTCCGTTCTTTATACTTTGTCTTCAGCTAGAATGTTTTCCTCAGTTTTCCTTTCTGATTTCTTTCCCATTTGTAACGGAACTAGACAAGGTTGCACCTTGTCACCCCTCATTTTTGTATATGGATGAAACCCCTGGCGGAAATGATCAGGCAGTCACCTCAGATTAAAGGCATACTCTTAGCTGGCGTAGAACACAAAATTAGCTTGTATTCTGATGATGTGTTAATTCTGTGTCGAGATCCCACTACTTCAATTAGGGAACTTCTGATCATACTAGATGCATACTCTTCTGTCTCATTCTATAAATTGAATGTGTCTAAGTCACTTCTTTTACCTTTATACTTAAATCCTGGGGACAAAGAAAACTTGGAATCGGGATGTGGTCTGGTACTCATATTCCATATTCAGGAGTTGATATCTATTATACTCTAGATAGTACTATCACCAATAATTTTGAATCTCTCTGGTCCTTTATGTCCACAGAAGTGAACAGACTCACCACTTTACCAGTTTCCTGGCTGGATAGAATTAATATAGTTAAAATGCTCCTACTGCCCATATCTCTGTCGCTGTCTCCCTTTTATTATTCCATCAGCTATATTGAATAAAATCCAAGCCTTAATATTAAAGTTTATCTGCAGATCCCAAAAACCAAGATGCAATAAGCAATACCTTTACCTCCACCGTAATAAGGGGGTATGTCATTCCCAAACCTTAGATTTTTTTTTTTTAATCATGAAATTTTTTGTTTTTCCAAATTTTAACTTAATCATATCAAAGAAAAGCATGAAGTTTATGGCCTCGTTCACACAACGGTTTTGGCCGCAGCCAAAACCTCGTCGACCCACGCCACAAACTCGCGTCTCCCGACGCGGGTTTGCGGCGCGGGCGGTGGGCGTGGTCTCGGTGTGGGAGGGTCGTGGTTAGGGGCGCGGCTTGCGCCGAGGGTTTGTCCCCATGCAAATTAATAGCAGGGGGCAAACCGTGGCGCGAGCCGCGTCCCAGCCGCGCGGGCGATGCCCGCGGCGGCACAGCGCGGCCCCCGCACAGAGAACTCCCTGTCAGGAATTGACAGGAGAGTTCTTCACACGCGCGGGTTTGGCCGTGGCCCGGGAGCCGCGGCCAAAGCCGCGGAGTGTGAATATTAACGCGGTTTCCCATAGAAAAACATGTTAATAAACTAGAAGCGATTTGGCCGCGGAAACAACGTCGGAACCCGCGGCCATAACCGCGGCCAAATCCGTCGTGTGAACAGGACCTATCAGTTCAATAGATATTTAAAACATCATTAACAAACAAAACATAGGAACTTATAGTTCAAGCATAGGTATATAATAGCATCACTAGATTAAAATAGTTTTTTTATCTTTGATCTCGACGGCACCCAGTCTAATGAGATGAACCACCTTCTCCTAACTGAAGTCTTCCTAACGATCCAGCCATGTGGCTTTCCCAGTACCACATTGTTCCGGTAAAAGGTTGCATAAGGGAACGTATTTCTGTATCCGAAAGAAAAGCCTCAATAAAGCCTTGCCATGTGTGGAAAAATTTCCCTGTTTGTGTTTTTTTACTATTCAAAGCACTCAATTTGTCCATTAACATATGTTGCTTGGCTGTTTGTATCACCATTGCAAGAGACGGTATTTTAGGCTGTAACCATGTGCTCAATAGACATCTTTTTGCTGCCATCATAAGGATGTGCAGCACTTTTTGGTTTCGTTTGCTGGTTTTGGCTAAAGGAATGTCATGAAATTTAATTTGTTTCGGGTCAAGTTCAACGGACGTTGCTAATTCAGAATTAAGTAAATGTATCCATCGAGACCAAAAATTTTGGACTTGAGGACATGTCCAGATACCATGTTTTAGATTTGTAAATGTTTCTGAGCATTTTGGGCATGCTGTTAAGCGATCTGGAAATGCCGGGTGGGGAGGGATATTAAATCCATATATTGCTCTATGAGCTAGTCTGAAATACGTATCTCTCCACCTATCGCTTACCAACATCTTCCTAATCTTCTGCCAACCTTCTAACACCATCTCAGCAATGTCAATCCCAGGGAAGTCTCGTTCCCAACTACTAAATATACCCACGACCGACTTGTCATCTTTTGGCCATCGAAGACCTAAATAAAGTTGTGATAGGGAATGAGCAGCGCTAGAGTGTCCCACTACGGTAGAGAGTCAAAACGATTCGGTTTTAGAAAATTCGCTACCGATCTTATTTTTGACTTCGCGAAGTTTAACACTTGGTTGTAAGCCAAGAAATGCGTTTGATTAAAACCGAAAAGATTTTGTATCTCCTTAAAAGTGAGGAATCTCTGTTCCCTAGGATTTATTAGAGTGATTATCCTATCTAATCCTTTGGACTTCCATAGTTGGAGGTGTATCTGATCTCTTTCAGGAAGAAATTCTGGATGTCCCTTCCATGTCAGGAATTTACTAGCTTGATATGGAAGCTGAAATAGTTTACGGGATGCCTTCCAGGCACTGATCGGATCTTTTATTATTAAGCTGTGTTTAGCGGAATCAGGGAGTAATCTATATGGGGTATGTAGGAGCGCCGTTAAAGGAGTTGTCTCACGACTGGATTTCATCCTACCTTGGTGCTGTCCTAAGAGCTGGAGTTTTGAAATCATGGGCGGGAGCACTGGCTTCCTGGAGTCCTCTCCCCCCTCCCTTCATCTAGGTGACGTCATGCTGCTGCGCTCGCTCCCGATGCTAACAGCATTGGAAGGGAGAACATCTCAGATCACAGAGTTCTCTTTCCCCTGCTGCTGACCATTCAATAGCATCCACCGTGTACACAGCACATATTTCTCTCCCCATACATCCATACATGACAGCACGCAGGGCAGGCCAGGGGTTCCCAGCACAGGGAATTGGGCAGGGGGGAAGCGATTCAAATAATCTCTGATGTGACTAGCTGCCAGGGCTGGGCAGCCTGTTGTATTTGCATGGAGTTATCTCAGTGCTACATCTGTCTGTGTCTGCTTAATTACTATTCACTGACTGTTGACTATTTCCTGCCTGAATCATTCACTTCAGCAGTGAAGCTGGTTAGGTAAACAGGAGAGTGAATGCTAATTAGGCAGACTCAGAGCTGAATGAGAGGGGCAGGAAATAGTTAACAGCAGTGAATAATAATTAGGCTGAGACACAGATAAGGCAGCAGGGGAGATGACAGGGGCTGCTAGTATGCCTGTTCTAAATCACTCTACCACTACCACTAACGGCAAGGTGCCACCTGATTAAAATGGTGAGTTTCTCAAGGCTACTTTATCAACTCCAGACCATCCCTCTCTTATTGAAACACACATGCATAAATAAGCTCAACACGGCCTTTATCAAGTTTATATGGCTCAAAAAATCATAGGAGGGTGCATATCTAAAATACAACATTTATTAAAATCAGTTTAAAACAATTTTTTCTATAAAGTATATAATGACCCAAATTACAACAACAACTGTACACAATCAAAGGTAGGTATATAGTGTGAAATGATAATGAAACACTGCTGCTATCCCTGTTATATCCCTTTATTTCTATAGCTAAACCTACCTAACAAAAAGCAGGGCAATCGCTCCGATAAAGAGCGACCCTGTACAGGAACCTAGCCCTGTTATCACAAAGCCCCTATTGTACCCTATATTGGTAAATGTACTACAAAATCTCAGTCAAAAATAATGTCGCATGTTCTACCTTACTATGGCGTCATCAGGGGACTGAAGAATTGCCAGTAACTGAGACTGATGCTCGGTAGCTGCTATAAGAGGCCAAACAAAAAGACATCAAAGTGCATATGGCTCCAGTGTCTGTGGAGGGCTATGGCGCATTGGCGCATATGGACTATTGGAGCCATATGCTCCTTGATGTCTTTTTGTTCGGCCTCTTATAGCAGCTACCGAGCATCAGTCTCAGTTATTGGCAATTCTTCAGTCCCCTGATGACGCCATAGTAAGGTAGAAACATGTTGGGACATTATTTTTGACTGAGAGTTTGTAGTACATTTATCAATATAGGGTACAATAGGGGCTTTGTGATAACAGGGCTAGGTTCCTGTACAGGGTCGCTCTTTATCGGAGCGATTGCCCTATTTTTTGTTAGGTACCTTTAGCTATAGAAATAAAGGATATAACAGGGATAGCAGCAATGTTTCATTATCATCATTTCACACTATATACCTACCTCTGATTGTGTACAGTTGTTGTTGTCATTTGGGTCAATATATGCTTTATAGAAAAAATAGTTTTAATTTGATTTGAATAAATGTTATATTTTAGATATGCACCCTCCTATGATTTTTTGAGCCATATAAACTTGATAAAGGCCGTGTTGAGCTTATTTATGCATGTGTGTTTCAATAAGAGAGGGATGGTCTGGAGTTGATAAAGTAGCCTTGAGAAACTCACCATTTTAATCAGGTGGCACCTTGCCGTTAGTGGTAGTGGTAGAGTTGTCCATCTAACTAACCGCACAGATTTTGATTATTATAGGTGGAAAGTTCAGGTTATAGATTGTGTTCGGGGTCTTCCCTATATTGATACCAAGATATTTCATTGATTGTTTTGCGATGGTGATGTGGTATTTTAGATTGTGAAGTTTTGTGTGAAGTTTGCCTTGTGGTGAGATGTCGAGTAATTCTGATTTGTGGATGTTTATTTTGAAACCTGAGATTTTCCCAAAGCGTGATAAAACATCTAGGATAAGTGGAACATCTTTCTCTGGGTGGGCACAGAAGAAAAGGAGATCATCTGCATATAAGGCTATTTTAACAGGAATCTTTCCTATTATAATACCCCTAAATTCTTCAAGGGCTTGAAAGTATCTAGACATTGGCTCCATCGCTATATTAAAAAGTAACGGGGAGAGGGGACATCCTTGTCTTGTCCCTCTCCACAATGGGAAGGGGTCAGACAGGAAGCCTGGTATAGCTATTCTGGCTATCGGGTTTTTATAGAGGGAGGTAATATATTGCTTGAAAGCGCCACCAAAACCCATGCGATCCAACACCATATCCATCCAACTCCAGCTGACATTGTCGAATGCTTTCTCAGCATCAATTGTTAATAGTGCTGGAGATTGATGTTTGTGTGGGTTAGATTTGATATCGTCCAAGACCGTCAGTACTTTGCGAGTATTGGCGACTGCTGACCTGTTTTCAACAAAGCCCACCTGAGGGTTTGAGATAAGTTTAGGCAAAAGTGCCGCTAGTCGGTCTGCCATTATTTCTGAAACTATTTTAAGATCAGTATTTATGAGTGATAGAGTACGTGGGATCGGTCGGGTCCCTATTTGGTTTTGGTATCACTCGTACATGGGCTTCGTTCATATATTTTGGTATGGCGCTTCCACTTAGAAATGAGTTGTATAATGATGTTAAAGTGGGTGTGATCTCAGGGAGGATAATTTTAAAGAATTCAGATGGAAACCCATCAGGGCCTGGGGCCTTTTGATTTGTTAGGTTTTTAACTGTGGACGCTATTATTTCATCCGTTATAGGGGTCTCTAAAAATTCTTTATCTTCTTGTGACAATTTTGGTAAGGGTATATCATTTAAGATATTGAACGCTTCTGTTGTATGGTCTGGCGAGGGACAATAGAGTTTGGAGTAGTATTTTTTAAATATCTGGACCACATCCTTTCCTGCATGTTTGGCTACACCAGATTCATTTTTGATAGTAGCTATAGCTGTTTGTGGTCTCAAGCCTTTAGCCAGATGGGCCAGTAATTTTCCCGGCTTGTTACCAAAGCGGAAGAGCTTGGCATCATGTTGGGATCTATAGGACTGTTCTCGCTGCCCTAGCCAAAACTCATATTCCCTCTTTGCCTCGTTCCATCACTCCCAATTTGTTCGTGTCGGCTGGGATTTGTAGATTGTATAGGAATTTCGTAGCTTGTGTGTAAAGTCTTCAATCTTAGATGCGATTTGTTTTTTCCTAGACTTTAGGTAAGAAATAATACGGCCTCTCTGAACTGCTTTCGCAGTCTTCCAAAATAAGTGGGGAGTATCCTCATGAATTAGATTATCTCTTTGGTATTCACACCACCAAATTATAAGTAGGTCACAAAATTCTTCATTCTCATATAAATATGCTGGGAAACGCCATATATGCTCGTTTCCCCTTGGGGTGAAATCATATATCTCCATCACAACTGGGGCATGGTCTGAAATAAGAAGATCTGCGATCTCCACCAAATTCACTCTAGCTGTTAGTGTAGGGGAAGTCAGGAAATAGTCTATTCAAGACCATGTTTGATGTGAGGGGGGTGGGGGGGGAACGTGTATTCTCTGCCCTCTGGGTGAAACGCCCTCCAAGTGTCTATTAGGAGGGTATTATCTAGGAATTTTTTCCAGGATGTTTTTTTTTGTGTATGTCAGGTCGCGTTTTGTCTTCTTGTCCATTATGGACTGTAATTAAATCGCCTCCTACTAATTTTAAGGTGGTGGTGTCTAAAAATATTTGATCCGAAAGGCTTTCAAAAAACCATTTGTTATCACCGTTGGGGCCGTAGACGACGTATATCGCTATATTCGTGTTAGCTACTGAGAGTATAAGTTTCAGGAATCTCCCACTCGCATCAGTTTCTTCCTCCACTACTGAGTAATTGAGATTTTTATGTAACAGTATTATTACCCCTCCTTTTTTTGTCTACTGCCGGAGACCCAAATACCTGACCTACCCATAGCTTTCTTAATCTAAAGAAGTCTTCCCTCTCCAGGTGCGTTTCCTGAAGTAAGGAAATTTCCGCTTTCAATTTTTTCAAGTGCTTGAGGACCATTAAGCGTTTTTTCGGGCGATATAAGCCCCTTGACATTCCACGTAATACATTTAATCATTGTGAAAAGGTGTTATGGTATCTCTAACGATGCCTATACTACTTGCCAACGTGCTCCCATAGTCAAAGGCTACAGTGGAGGGATCTAGTGGTATAACGATGTTCCTAACAACTACTTCAAACCGAAACATAAAAGAGTGAACATATCTAACTGCCCTAACCTCCCCAGGGCCTCTTCCCAGTAGAGGGAAAAGTACCTTCTTGTGTCTGAAGTGGGGGATCCTCAATCTTCTATCCCCACTCGCATAACACTGGTGGACTTCTCTTGTTCCCAGCATGTAAAATACTTAGCACACTACATTTTCCTCCCGCTCCTATGTGAGCGATCGTGACCTTTTTAAACAAGATATAGACCATCTATTTTAATATATCTTGGGCGTCATGTAGCATGTAGAGAGGGACCCCAATATGAATGACAAAGTCCTCACAAAGACAATCTTCTGCTCTTCCGAATCAGACAATTAAAGCTGCCGCCGGGCGTTTACGCTGCTCCTTTGGACTAGCTGGTTGTCGATAAAAGCCCTGATTTGGAACCGGGCTGTGTTGTTTTGTAGAGTTGAGTCTTGGTGATTCTTCCTTAGCTGCGCCTTTGGGTGGGTTGTCTTTTGGATCTCGCAGTGCCCTGTCAATGTAGTATTTGGCGTCTTCTGGCGATTGGAAGGTGGAAGAATTTCCATTTTTGTGGAAGACACGTAATGTCACTGGATAAAGAAGGGCGAATTTTTCCTGCCTGTTATACAGAGCTGTACATATAGACGAGAATGCTCTTATACGTTTTGCGACTTCCACGGAAAAGTCCTCAAAAATTCTTAATTTATATCCCTGGTAGCATAAATCAGATTTTAACAACTTGAAAGCTCTCAGTATCTCGGACTTGTCGGCGTTTCATTGGAAATCTAGTCTAACACCAGCAATTTCAGAGGTAATCAACAGAGCCAATTATCATTAACATTGTGAAACTAGTTTTATTATCCCACCTCATTTGGTCTTTCAAACAAAGGTTAAATGGAAATTGTGGACTGATTAATCTTACTTTGTTTAAATCGACATCTGTTTATTTCTTCGGTACAGCAAGGTAGAACTAGGCCAGACTTCTCTGAATTTATGTTGCTAGGTAATTTTATAGATTACTTTGGATCAAAATGTAGGTAGATGTTCTTGGATATTCTGTACCTTAATGTCCTACCATAGCTTGTTACTTTTGTTGACTATTTGTCTGTTACTTTTCTTTTCTTCCCCCATTTGTGGGATTTTGTTTCTGGAAACTTTTTTTGGGAAAATTTCAATAAAAATTTAAAGTTTAAAAAAAAATAATAATGGACATTTGAAGGAAACCTGTCAGGTGGTTTGTGCTGCCCTGTCTGACAGTAGGATGTGAGAAGCTAAGCTCTGTGATAGGTTTACATGATTTGATGCTTTAACTCCTTAACGACTGCCCAATGACTATAGACATTGGGCGGTGCAGGTCATTAATCTGCAGCGACGTCTAGAAACGTCGCTGCAGATAAGGGAGTTTTGCGGCTCCCAGCACCGCAGCTGCACTAGGAACAGAGCTGTGGTTTTTACGCAGCGATGACAAATATGCGTACTTTTTTTATTTTTCATCTCTTAGGGGGCACTTGCTGTTTTTAAGGGGAAAAAGGGCCATGCATGTTTTTTTATTTTATTTTTTGTTTACGTTTTTTTGTTTTGTTTTACTGCATTTGCACTTTTTCACTTTTGTTGACTTTTCCCCATGGGGGAAATACTGCTGTGTACTGATCTCCATGGCAACTGTCAATTACTATGCCTGGCCATGCCCACAGGTCACGACTGGGCGTAGTGATGTCACAGGCAGCCTGGAAGCCTTTGTTAGGCTTCCGGGCTGCTAGGGAAGCCACCGGAGTGAGCTCTGGGCGTGGGCGATGCAGCATGGGCCCAACTGTAATATACAGCTGATTCCATGTGGGAACCCCTTCCCGACCATGACGTATGGGTACGTCAAATGTCAGTAAGGGGTTAAAGAACATATGCAAACAAAACGTGAATGTGAATGAGCAAATTCAATTATATTCATGTACACTCTGTATTTATAAACAGATTAATCACAAGAACAATGTAGAATCATGTATTCCACATCTCATAAAGTAGAACTGCTAGAACCAAATGGATGAGATTTTTGGACTCAGCAGCACTCAAATGCCCAGAATAGGGTAAAATTTTGTAAGCACCCAAAAAAATTCCCCAGTGTTATTGGATTGCTGGTGTGAGTATTGTTCAATGCCATCGTTGCTACCTGACTGTCTTTAAGAGTGCATCAGTGTCAGATTGTAACATCCATCGCTGTCTTTGTCATAGTGGACGTAATGAAAGACAACTGAGGAGGAAACCACTCTTGAAAGCAAATCATACAAAAATAAGCCTGAAATTTGCCAAAATGCATATTGACAAGCCACAAAGCTTCTGGGAGAATGTCCTTTGGAGAGATGAGACAAAACTGGAGCTTTTAGACTAGTCACATCAGCTCTAGGGCCACATGTATGAAAACTGCCTAGGTCTAAAATTCACTTTGTTGCCCATAGCAACCAATCAGAGCGCCCCTTTTATTTCATATAGTGCTCTTGGAAAATGAAAGGGGTACTCTGATTGATTGCTATGGGCAACAAAGTGAATTTTAGACATAGACAGTTTTCATACATGTGGCCCTATGTTCACAGACACAAGCATACAAAGAAAAGAACATTGTTCCTACTGTGAAAAATGGAGGAGGCTGGGTTATGTTTTGGGGCTGCTTTGATGCATCTGGCACAAAGTGTCTTAATTCTGTGCAGGGTACAATAAAATCTCAAGACTATCAAGGCATTCTGGAGTGAAATGTGCTGCCCAGTGTCAGAAAGCTCAGTCTCAGTTGCAGGTCCTGGGTCCTCCAACAGGAAAATGACCCCAAGCAGACAACTAAAAACATCCACAAATCAATCCAAAGCATTGGACTATTCTGAAGTGGCTTCTATGATCTCTGATCTAAATCCTATTGAATATATGTGGAAGGACCTGAAACATGCAGCCTGGAGAAGGCATCATCACACCTGAGACAGCTGGAGCAGTTTGCTCATGAGTAGTGGGCAGGGGCGTCACTAGGCAGTTTCATTCGGGGCTCCAGCCCCGGATCTAGTGCCTGCTGCCCCAAATCAGTTGCTGCCCTCACTGGTAGAGTCGCATTGTTACTACTGGTGCTGAAGCTCTGCTGCTGCCCCGCCTGCGCAGGGGAAGTGTAGGGAGAGGACAAGTTTGCAGTGAGTCAGGCAGAGAGTGAGCGGTGAGGAATGTCGGCAATTCTATTTCCATCGTTGGCTGCTACAGTAGATAACAGCCGATGATACAGGGGATACATGTACAGGCAGGGTTAGGTCCCAACTCCTATCACAGGGCCAGCAGACTGCGGCTACAGAGGAGGGTGAACAGCTGACTTCTCCCTTCTGCACTGCCACCCTGTGTAGAAGCAGTTCAGGAGGAGCAGAGGCGGGGCTAGGAACCTTGAGAGCTGAAGAGGGGCGGAGACAGGAACAATGAGACTAGAACGTGGGTGGAGCCAGGAGCAAGGTAAAATGAACAGGGACGGGTTCAGGATAATTCGGGGGCGGGACCAAAAAGGGGCGGAGCGAGAAATGAACAGAAATGAAAATAAAGCAGGAAATGAGCCTTCAAGAGAGGAAGCATTTGAGGAACAACAGGAGGCTGGAAGGCTGCAGGTGACTGGGGGCTGTAGTGACAGGTAAACAGCAAGCCCAGAAGACCACAAACCTAAGCCATACTCCCTGTCCCCTGGTTCATACTGCTGCAGGTTTCTCAATCCCAGCTTCTTCCTGCAGCCTCAGTATAATTGACTGGAGAGAGCAAGCCCTCTGTTTAGCAGAGTTGGGGGGAGAAGCTGCAGAATGGACTCCTCTCACCTGGCGACTTCTCCCGCCCCCCGGCTCCACTTCAGGCCTGGTTCACGTCTGCATTGAAGGTTGCGTTCAGAACCTCTGTCACAGAGGTGATAAATGGAAGCCATGGGATCAGGTTCATGACAGACACACCTGACGGACCCTATTAATTACAATGGGTCCATCATTGAGATAGAAAAAATAGCACAAATTGCTGCACTATTTTTTTCTGTCTGAACTTTGGGAACCACAGTGGAAATGTAATGGACCCATTGTAATGAATAGGATCTGTCTGGCGCTGTGGGGTCACGTTGTGAAACAGATCACATGGCTTCCATTTATCACCTCTGTTACAGAGATTCCGAACCGTAAAAAGTAAGTGGAACTCACTTGAAAAGTATGATGAGAGACAGCACACAGTCTGTCCTCTGGGTGATAGCGTAGAATTAGCATCATTTATAAGCTCCAGTCTTGGAGCCCCCTCAGTGACCTGGTTTCTAGTGGGAGAACACCACGCTCCTACAGTGCTTGTTAAATAGTTAAGGGATTATCTAGTTTATAAAAAAAAACAAAAAAACAGCAGTAAATGCTGTAAAATAGAAATCCCTGAACGTCCCTGCAGAGCTTGTAGCTGCACAGAGGTTGGGTAGCATTGGGAATGGAGAATTGGTGAGAAGGCAGGGACAGTTTATTACCGTTCTTGCTTTCCTAATTGCAGTAAACACTATATATTCTATATTACTGTATATAGAGATCAGCTTGAAGCATTCAGGCTACTGGCTCCTGTCCTCAGCCATCATATGATCGCCAGGGTCCAGAAACTGCAGGAGCTGTTGGGTCTTATTAGATCCATATTGGCCCTGCAGTCTTCTGTAACTTGGGTTTATATATATCCCACCCATGTCTTTTTGTCCCTATAGGAGGCACAATATATAAGATGTAGAAAAAATAAATTAATAAAAAAAAAAACAGTATCAACTCCCCCGATTACCCTAGATCTATGGACAATGCTTCCTCAACATACCTTCTTTTTGCTATTAAAAGCAATATATATTTTTTTTTAAATACTTTATTTTTTACCATTTTCCCTTGTATTACAAAAAAAATAAAATGAAAAATTCTATATAAATAAAGTTTATGTATCATGGAAAAGGTGATACAATTGGTAGAATAAAGTGCGAGAAAGCGGTTTAGCGTTCAAACCTGAATGTACTAAAAGCAAGAAATAGTGGGAGTTGTCAGTATCTATGTGAAAAAATTGTAACAAAAAGAGTGAATGACGCAGGTTCCTATGTGCGGTGAAAATATGCTGTGTGGACCCAACCCTGTTCTAAAAAAATGTAACACAGAGGGCCTGTGCCCCGGATGGTTTAGGACCCTAGCAACGCCCCTGGTAGTGGGCCAAATACCTGTCGACAGGGGCAGAAGTCTCATTGGGAGTTACAGAAGTCATTTGTTTGCAGTGATTGTTGTTTTGTTTGCAGTGATTGTCTCAAAAGGATGTAGCAAAATATTTGATTAAGAGTACTATTATTTTTGTCCAGGACACTTTGGGCCACATGTATGAACCTGTTTAGGTCTAAAACTCACTTTTTTGCCCATAGTTACTATGGGCTAAAGAGTGAATTTTAGACCTAAACAGTTTCATACATGTGGCCCTTTGTTTTTTTTGTTTTCTTTTCAAATTTCTCATTCGAACCACAATTCAAAAGCAATGTCTGATTTTTATTAGTTGATTTTCAGTCAATTTCAATTTATTATCACTTTTGTTAGTTTCAATATATTTCAGTGACTATAGTGGGTTTTTCAATCTTTAATTGAACGGGTCCAACAATTTTGTCCATATGTCTATATCACACACCTAAGCTATATTTTTGGCACACTGCAGGGCCCAGAAGGGAAGGAGCACCACTAGATTTTAGAACACAAATTTTACTGAATGAATTTTCAGGCTCCTACTTTTGCTGAGTTTCTAAAATACCTATGGAAATCCCCAGACAGACTCTTTTTTGTTAAAAAAATTCTAATCAGGTAACGAAATGGTAGAACTATAAGGGCATGTCCCCACGGCACGGTTTTTCGGCTGGTTTTTCAGCCGGTTTGTTGTTTTTCAGACCGCCTGAAAAACCGGCCGAAAATGAGCACAATTGTGCTCTATGGAAATCCCGTGCAGCAGTCCCCACTGCACAGGTTTCCCGCCGGGCGGTTTGGCCACTGGCGGTCTGGCGCGAAAACATTGTAGAAGCACCATCTTCCCCCTGGTTTTCGGCCAGAATCTGTGCTTCTCATTGGGAGGGATTTTCTCCGCTCACCGCGGAGAAAAGCCGTCCCCCCCCGCGGCCGTGGAGAGGGGCGCAAAACAGGACAAATACGAACCGGCCGGTATTTGTCCTATGACGTGTGAACGTGCCCTTAACCTACTGATGTGTGGTAAGTCCTGAAGCCTTTCTTTATGCACAGACCGGGCTTCTCAGGGCAGGTGTTGGACTGATATAAGTATTTTTCTTATCTTGTTTTGGAACACACACTGCACCACTTATAGGACCTGTCATTACTTGCAGATTGGAAAACTTTACAGGGGAACCTTTACTTTATAAAATGCATTAGGGATACTTCTTGGGGTGTATGCTTGGGAAATCATACATCAAGTCATCTTGGGATCTAACTAGAATAACATATATATAGCTAAGGAAAGTGATTTCTTATTATGTATTTGATTGAGAGGAGGGCCCAATTCATGATATCTATCGGGATACTGTTAAAAATTGATCCTGACTGATACCACAGTGGGGTCGTGAATTGGTAGACCCCACTATTGTGTCCTGCCACCGACCTTCAGCGATATCTATTAGGATACATTGTTCACATTATCCTGATGGCAGCCATAAACATGATGTGAAGAGTGATCTTGCTATGAGTAAGGGCAAGTTACAAACAAACTCAGCAAGTAATCCAGCTCACCACTTTCCAAATGGAGTTGCACGGATCCGCTTGATTACAGCTTCCACAATCCAGATAGTAGTAAATTGATCCAGCAAATCCAGAAAAAGATTAAAAGTCCATACTCTATTGGCAATCCATTAAAAAAGCATGCTATGAGTAAGGAATAGTGTGGTCTCCCCGAAACGCGTCAGCTTACCTTGTGCTGCTACTATATGCTTTTTTATTGGATTGCCAATAAAGTATGGACTTTTAATCTTTTTCTGGATTTGCTGGATCAATTTACTACTATAAGGGCAAGTTACGCCTGAAACACGTAAGAGTTAGTGTGGACCGTATGTACTTTGTTTGCTTTTTCTGCTTATGATGCTATCATTTTTAATATGTTCAGTAAAGCTGAAATACGTTTTTTACTATATTTAGATGCTGCCGAACCTTAAAGGGGTGTTATCGTTTGAGCTGCTTGTGCTGTCCAGCTAATTTTCTCAGATTGAGTTTGAAATACAGGGGCGTGTCTCTCCTGTCAGCAGGCGTGTCTCTCCTCCCAGGAGGCGTGTCTCCCCTCACTGAAGAACTGTGACATCATCATTTTCTATAAAGCAGGGGATGCAGAAGGTTGTCTGGATATAACAGCTCTGTAGCCTCCTGCATGCTTATGTCTTATGTCTGCAGCCTAGAGGCTCCAAACTCCAGCAAGCAACTGTCATATGTCTTAGTTTACACACAACTGAAAGCCAACAGCTGTTAAGATCTCTGCTTCTTGTCAGTGACATGTGAGTGAAAACGATGGGTGGAGAAGCAAATCAGCTTTCAGAGAAGGCCCTGCTCATCTGTAACTGATTTGGGCTGGTGGTGCAGTGGGTAGAGCAGTGATAGACTTATTGTTTTTACAACAAAGGGGTTTGGAGTTCTAGTCCCTCACAGGGTATATTTTTTTCCCCCCCTAAATTCTACACATATGTAGAGAGACCTAAAATATATATGTTAATCTCTATAATGATATATATACACATACAGGGCTCCCCTATATAATTTCTCATCCCCCAGAATATATGCATTGTATCACGTATGTTGGAAGTGCTTGGTGTGACTGCAAGGATGGGACACTATATAGGGGAGCTTTGTGTGTATATGAATAAAATTATAGATGTTCACACATATATTTTCATATCTTTACATATGTGTACAAATTTTAAATAAAAAAAACAAAACACTACTGATGGGACTTGAACTCCCAACCTCTATCTTGTAGGGCTGATCACCTAAGCAGTACTCTATACAACGGCTCATACAAACACAGTGTTGAATCCTTATGTTATACGATACAGGTGATGATGTCATAAGGAGGCGGGGCTTGCATTCGATCTGAGGAACAGAACGCCTTCTTTTCCAAGTAGCAGCTTAAGGACTGGATCTGTGAGGAGGTGAATCAACCTCTTGGCAAAAGCCCCTTAAACAGCCAGTAATTGCCCAGAACATTGACCCTAAAGCTGGGAGATATATATAGAGCCAGCAGACCTTGCTTTCACTATCGATTTTAACAGCTCAGAGGGGAGTAAACACAGAGTGTGCAAGCAGCCAATCACAGCGCAGGGGGCGTGGCCGGGGCGTTTCCTGTCTAGGGGCGTATCCAAACAGGCTGAATGAAATGTCAGCCAGCCAATCACAGTGCAGGGGGCGTGTCTAGGGTGCCAGAATCGACCCAGGGTCGTTCTGACCCAGCAACAGCAGAAATAAAAGACAGTTTTACAGAGATGCTTATATCTGCTAAACCAAGTGACAGAGGTAATGCAACCCAATTACAAAAGTGCTTATTTTTACTGTCCCCATAATCTGAGACATGATCTTTGTAACGATAAAACCCCTTTAATTTCTCTTTTTAGAACATGTTTTTGGTGATATGAAGAGTGCCTAATTACATTTTTAACGAGATATTTCAAATTTATATATAGAATATATAAAACACATAGGACCTCATGTATGACAACTTTCTTTGTTGCTCATAGCAACCAGATCACCCTTTTCATTTCATATAGTGCTCTGGAAAAATGAGAGGAGCGCCCCGATTATTTGCTATGGGCAACAAAGAAAGTTTTAGACCTGAACAGTTTTCATACATGTTCCCCAAAATGTGTCAATAAAATTATACCTCTACTCCAACTGACATTAATATATTAGCTGGAAGGGAACAGTCCAAGAAAATAGATACAATGTTATATCTACCGTAGTGCAGAGCCTGTGTTTGTTGATGATTTTACAGGTGAGAAATTCACACCAAGTAAATTGAATTTTGTAATCCCATTCCCATTTAATTATAATTTTTCCTTTTTTTTTTTAGCTATCGCTGTGAAATCTGCAGCCAAATCCAATAACTAACTGTATTTTAAAAACGCTTCTGCATTTTGTAGAAACGAGCCCTCTACTGACCCAAATTGTGTACTGCACATTTTCAATACAAACCCTTTTGCTCCATATATTTTTATGAGATGAAGATTTATCCAACAAATCAACACGCAGCTGTGTGCAGTACAGTAATTTGACTACTGTGTGTGCGTTGGCTCACATATATCCTGTACATGGGGGTTTGTTTGCTGTGGTGTGTTTCTTGCTACTATGCAATAAACATCTCATGTTTTTTATGTAATTCTTTTATTATCCAATAATAGAACTATCCAAGTTCCAAATGATACCACCATACCATGTATTCGAGTACTGTCCAGTGCCCACATACAGTGATAAGTATATAGCATAGTATGTAACATTCATACACAGATTTGTCTTTAACTTATGTATTTCACACCAACATTGAGCAGAAAAAAGCATGATTCTTAACATTGCTGCCTAAAAACTTCTCTATAATGACACCAATTCCTAGTGTGTTGGACTGTAGCCCCAACCCCACTCCACATCCCATCACTAGTGGAATCCTGACTCATACAGTGTTTTAACATATTTTCACAATTGCCTGTCTGTGCTGGATATTTAAAATGGATCAGGTGCAGTGAATTAACCACACCTCGTACACTTGCAGTACTTGGTATCTTTATACACACTGTACATGAATACACAGCAAAGTCATATATACTTTACATGCATTACACTGCATCTCTATATACTGTACATGCTTAACACTGCATATCTACATGCACTACACTGCATCTCCACATGTACTATACATGTATTACAGTGCATATCTACATACCATGCATGCGTTACACTGCATCTCTACAGTCCGTATCTTATCTCTCCACGGCACTCATTTGGAGAATACATACATTACACTGTATCTCTACATCCTGTACATGCTTAACACTGCACCTCTACATACTGTACATGCTTAGCACTGCATCTCCACACGTACTATAATTGTGTTACACTGCATATCTACATGCCATACATACATTACACTGCATCTCCACACATACTGTACATGCATTACACTGCATATCTACATACCATGCATGCATTACACTGCATCTCTACAGACTGTACATAGTTTCATAGTTTGTAAGGCTAAAAAAAGACAAGTCGTCCATCTAGTTCAGCCTGTTGTGCTAAGGTGTGCTGCATCTCTACCAAACATTCACTACACTGCATCTCCACATGTACTATACATGTATTACACTGCATATCTACATACCATGCATGCATTACACTGCATCTCTACAGACCGTATCTTATCTCTCCACGGCATTCATTTGGATAATACATACATTACACTGCACCTCTACATACTTTACATGCGTACCACTGCATCTCCACACGTACTATAATTGTGTTACACTGCATATCTACATACCATGCATGCATTACACTGCATCTCTACAGACTGTACATGCATTACACTGCATCTCTACAAACTGTACATACTTTACACTGCATCTCCACACATACTGTACATGCATTACACTGAATCTCTACATACCATACCTTCACTACACTGCATCTCCACATGTACTATACATGTATTACACTGCATATCTACATACCAGGCATGCATTACACTGCATCTCTACAGACTGTACATGCACTACATTGCATCTCTACATACCATACATTCTCTACACTGCATCTCCGTACATACATTACACTTCATCTCCACACATACTATACATGTATTACACTGCATATCTACATACCATGCATTAATTACACTACATCACCACATACTGCACTTGCATTACACTGCATCTAAACATATAATAAAAATGTACTACCCAACATCATTTTATACACTGTTCATGCATTACACATCATAAACAATATCAATGCATTATCTCCACATACTGTTCATGCATTACACATTTTTATACATAATATTCATGCATTACACTGCATCGATACACATAATGAATGTGTACTACCCAACATCATCTTACATACACACTGTGCATGCATTACACTATATCAATACATTGGGCCTTATGTATGAAAACTTTCTAGCAGTAAGACTGTCTGTTACCCATAGCAATCAATCAGAGCTCAGCTTTTGCTTCATATTGTGCTCTGGAAAAATAAAAGTTGAACTCTGCTTTGGACAACACAGAAAGTCTTACTGATAGACCGTTTTCATACAAAAAGTCCATGCTGTACATGCATTACACTGCATTTCCTCATACTGTAGATGCATTATATAACATCATCCTACACAATATTCATACATTACACTTCATCTCCATATACTGTACATGCAATATACATCTATATTCATACATTACACTGCACCCCTATATTCTGTACATGCATTACACTTCTATTCCACACATCACATGCCATACATTGCAACTATTTATTATGGAAATTGGGGCGCAATTCACATAAGAAATACTGATGTACCCATTTATTATGGTTTTCCACAGTTTCTAGACATTTCTGAACCTCGTCTGACAAAATGTGTGTGACCTCGGTAAAGTGATGTAGATTATCACAAAAGGAGTGTGTCTTAGTGTTCAAGACCCCTTTTGGCATATGTTGTGCCATAAAGTAAGCCAACTAATAGAAGGTGTAAAGTCAGACTAGACAGTCTAAACATACACCAGATTTATCAACACTATGATAGATGTGGCACATTATACGACTGTCTACTCTAAGTTTACACTGTATTAGAACGTATTGATAAATCTGACCCATTATATATTTATTGTACTGGGAGAAAGATAGACAAAGCACAGCAAAGGGTTCTGAGGCTTGTAGGTATACAGGACAAAGACAAACACCTGTGAGACAGAAAATACTGCAAAGGGAGCTTACATACAGCACAAGAAATGCACACATTAGCATAAAAAACATCACAGGAAGATGAAAGATGACTCAGGAAAGCAATTTGAGATTTTCAATTTTTGTGGTTCACTGAACAACCACTATAAGAACCTGATCATCAACCTACCAGTCTGAGCAAGTGAGGCAACCGAAGCACAAAGCAGTGAAGATTTACAACACGTCATTGGCATCAGTACCTGGTTCACTTCCCGTTCTCACAATTGGCCTTGATCGCTTTGATTATAAAAAGGGAAAAAGAAAACCGAATGGCATGCCACTAACTCCAGTGAAATGGTTCCCAGTGCTGAGGTTCAGTAATGCTATGACATCCCTTGTGCTGCTGTTGGGGAGTCACGTGCAGGGAACCCAAGAGCCGTACCACTGCGGCATTATAAGTACATTCCTGCATCTAGGAATTTGGTGTTCTTGTGCCTTCTTAGGTTATGTCTACACAGCATACGTTAAAATGCCGTCCAAAATCTGACAGCATTTTAGCATCGCTGAACCATGGTTTTTGGTGCAGGTTTTCACAAAGAAACGTCCGGATTTGCTGTTGGCCCCCCATGTTGAATGTATGGGAATCCAACTGCAATCTGGGTGGAAGATCTGACATGTTTTATAATCCGCTGTACTCTGGTGGATTTCAAACTGAT
The DNA here is from genome assembly GCA_025379985.1 of Phyllomedusa bahiana. Taxonomy (NCBI): domain Eukaryota; kingdom Metazoa; phylum Chordata; class Amphibia; order Anura; family Hylidae; genus Phyllomedusa; species Phyllomedusa bahiana. Next base: position 45,727 of record JAODAL010001767.1, read on the forward strand.
TGGAAAAAATAAGTGCCGTGTAGACTACAGCATTGATTTTTTATTGCTGTCTATGGGGCTCTGGTTACAGTCAGATTTTCGCTGGATTCTAAGTACTGAATCTGTCGAAAATCCAACCAAAAACAGTGCTGTGTAGACATAGCCTTAGGCATATTGGTTATTAGTGTTGTCTTTATCCCTTTTTTTCCAAAGAGACTTCTTTTTGTGTTTTCCACGGATCCCACTTACTTAGAATTGAGTCTGTTGGGTTCTGTCATGGTGTCTATCTTTTTCACTGAAACAATAGTGCATGTTGCAGTATCCTTACCATCAAATCTGATAAAACTATTGACAGAGGATTAGAATGGAGCCTCTGATGCTAGTGTGAATCTAGCTAATTTCTGTGGGTTTTTTTCTTTTAGAGAAAGTGAAAATGCTCTTGAACTTCCTTTCATTAACAAATGGCTTCCCAAAAATACATATATAGTATGAGACAAGAAGAAAAATACTGTATGTGAAGACCTTACATGTCAGTACATTTCTTATGACCATATGAATATTCTTACTATATTTCAAGTAAACTTAAGTGTGGATCGACAAAAGCTTTCTTGGTACGTAGCCGGGTTCTGTTTTGTAATGGTAGCTTAACCCCCAATGATTTTGAGGTAGGGTAGTCATGACAAAAGCTTCAAACATAGCAATGAATTCATTCTGTGGATAGAAACTAAGCAGTGATTTGGAATAAAAGAAAAATATTTCATTAATTGCAAGGAAAGAACCAATAATAAGTAATACTTTGAGGTCAGGTTTTATCTTTCCAGTTTTCTGGCTCAGTCTCCAAAACTAGACAATCACAGGATGAATGTCTATTACTGGAATGTGAGTGATTACTGGAATAAACGGGGTATTCTTTACAGTGCACAATTTACCTTTGATATAAACTTTATTGTCTCTTGGACAGACAATAGGACATTTTTTTTCAATAAGAATGAGTAGATTAGATGGTTACATGGCTGTGTGGGCTGGATACAACAAAATTCCAGAAAACGATGAGTCGTTGAGATTATCTCCATAGATGCCTCCAAAATCGTCCCCGTATATCTGCAGCCAAACTTCATCTCCACTGTCTAAGGGCAGAAGGACGGATCCAGAGGCCTGATCTACATTATATGTCTGAAACTGGACAAAGGTAAACATGATAGGTTTGATATTCTTGTATAATCCAATCCGGACATCCTTCATGTAGACGGTGAGATGGTAGGTAAATAAATAAAGGCCCTTGATATGGCAGGTGAACTTTCCCGTGGTATCATCATAGTGGCGCTGTTCATTGTAAAATACTTTACTGAAGCGTATAGGCACATTTGGGGTGGAAACTCTGGTTGACAGCCCCATACTGAAGGCTGAACGGTGTAGAAAAGGACTCTCTCCTGTTTGACCCTGGGGACCTGGAATGCCACGAGGACCTTCAGGTCCTAGAGGTCCTTGTTCACCAACTTCTCCCTTCTGTCCTTTAGTACCTGTGAATATTGATGAATATGAATATTTTACATAATGTTTTACATTAACCACATATGTAGAGATCAATTCACAAGGGATTTTCCACTTAAATCAGAAAATGGCCCATGTATATTTTTCACTTTCATATAAATTGTCATCTTTTCTTTTAGTTACAGGAGCAAGTGAGAACAGAAAGTGCAGCCGTATTGGTTGTCCCTAACAGCTGTCATTTTGTCAGTTGCAGTTTTACCATCAGTTGCTGAGATGATAGAAGGTGGAAACCAGTATGGACGCATTTCCAGATTTATCTTTTTTCATAGAACAATGCAAATATGTTAGTGGTATTTCAGTTTGGTCTGCTGCTCTAACTCTAATGTTTTAGGTGGAAATCTTTGAAAAAAATAATGAAAAGGAAGAAAGAGTCACAACATTAACACTTAACTGATTCCACCAAGGGTCCTTATGCACAAACAGTATATGCAATATTATTATGCAGTATTTTATTATGTAGCATCTCTTATGTCTCTCTAACATAACCTTGCCAACTATCCTGGGATGTCCAGGAAACTTGCATAAATATAGGAATCTTCCTGAGCTCCCAGAAGAGTTGCCAAAGTTTATGGCAATAGGATAGTGCGGTGCCACCCAGTTTTCCTCTACTGTCCAGGAAAGCTGGTTGATGCCACATCCCTGCCCCACAGCAATCAGCTATCCTAGCGTAGGAAAGCTGATATCAGTGGGTGTGTAAAAGAGGGTGTAATATCAAAAGGGGGCATGGTTGACATTAAAAATGTTTGCACATGCTGCATGTGTCTTATCTCAGAAACTCCCGGTCATCCACTTTCAAAGTTCAGTAAGTATGATGTTTTCCTGTAGTCAAATAGACAGTAGGAAGCTTGTTAAAGAGAACCTGTCACATAGATTATGCCCCCCTACTGGAGGGCAGCACAAGCTAGTGACAGACATGCTGTTTCCAGCGCTGTGTCCCTTATTCTGAAAGATGCTGTAATCCTATTCATGAGCAGGTTTTAGTCCCGCCCACCAAAGGCTAGCCTTGCCCACTGGGCAGTTATTAACATGTTTCTACCTATTCATATTAATAGGTTAATCAGTTGTGAGGTTGACGGGGCTAGCCTCAGGTGGGCGGAGTATAAAAAACGGACTCTTCTCATGACTCTTTTCTGGTTAAAAACTGCAGATTTGAGCATTAAATACTCGAAAACTACAGCACCTTACAGAATAAGGGACCCAGCACTGGAAACAGCATGTCCGTCACTAGCTTGTGCTGTCCTCAGCAAGGGGGTATCCACTATGTGACAGGTTCTCTTTAAGAGATGTAAGAGACCCCTTATCTACTGAATCCCTGTGCACCTGCTCAGGTTGTACCAACTGTATGCAGGTCCCTACTTCAGTTCCCATCTTATTACAAACTGTAGAAGCCTGTAATGTAGGGGTTCTGACAGATAAGAAACAAGCTACTCAAAATCTACCAATGCAAGAATGATGTTTTCGAGCAGCGCAGACAGGGAACAACTGAGATGAGAAGAGTAAATTGTGTCCTTCTGAAACCAAACAGTCTACCTTTGCCCTTCTTCTCACTGAGAAGACTTTGCTGGTGTCTAATATTAGGCATCAACAGAGTGAGATGGAGTGGGCTTCAGTTCACTGCCTTTTGCAAAAAGCCAACATGATCCACACAGTTCTCTTCAGGCACTAAGGGTGACATGTATGAACCTGGCGCCGACACGACAGTTCTACCTTTTATTCTTATAGTGTATGATCTGACAGTATGAATGAAAGTGTCTCGCAATCTATGTGCCAAACATTAGCACATAGATTGTATACGTCAAAATTTCTCTCAGACATGGCACTTTGAAACTGGTATGGATTTGTATGACAGTTTTGCGCCAAACTGGTGCATCCAGAAATAGTAGCGGAGAGGAAATCCAGCGACACGGCACTCGTATTCAAGTATAAAAAAGGTTCCAGCGTTTATTGAAGATAAAAAGCACAAAATGTATCAAATAGATCGCATCTGGCCGACGCGTTTCAGAGCCGAAGCTCCTTAGTCATGGCACTAAATTACAATGAAAATCACTGCTTAATATAGCCCAACCCTCTATCACATGACACTACGTCACGTGATCGGGCTGGTAAGTACATATGTAGCTAAAAAACTTGAATCGTAATAAAATTAAAAACAACAAGAGGATATATTTGATAATATGCTAATATTGAGTTATAAGGTCATATCTCTTATTCATGCCATGCGGACACCTGGTACCTAGTTTAAATATCCACCACGCTTCGCGTGCTAAAAGTTTTTTTCTAAAGTCTCCGCCTCTCCTTGGTTTTTTAACTTTTTCGATACCCTGGACTATAAGATCTAATGTATCTCCTGAATGCACTTCTTGAAAGTGTTTGGATGCCATGAATACTCCAATATTAAAGGTTTTTTGGCATCCAATATATGCCTACGGATACGTGTCTTCAATGTACACGATGTACATCCCACATATTGTTTGCGGCATATCCTGCACGTAATTAGATATACAACCCATCGTGTATTACAATTGATGTATGATTGTATTTTGTGATCTGTATTTTGTGATGTGGAATGAAAATCTTGAGAAATCTGGACATGATTGCAAGTAATGCATCTTGAGTGTCCACATTTATACATGCCCCTGACAGATAGCCAAGAATAGTCAATGGATATATTCTCTGAAGAAAACGCACTCGGAGATAAAATAGTTCTCAGAGTGCGTCCTCGTCTAGAGACAAATCGGATATGTTGAGATGTTAGTTTCTGTTCGTTATCAGTATATTCTCCGATTAAATGAAGATATTTTTTAACAATCTCACAGATTTTATTGTACTGAGGACTGTACGTAGTTGCAAATGTGATCTTTTTATCCTCTTTTTTATTATTAATGTTCTGTGATGTAGATTCTTTAGTTTTCAACAGGTCCGATCTAGTGACATTCGCTATTCTACGGCTGTTTTTTTCTAGTAACCATTTAGGATAGCCACGTTTGCTCAATCTATCATACGTTTCCTCTTCATAGGTCTGGAAAGAATCGGGGATGGAACAGTTCCTTTTAATTATCGTTATTTCTCCATAAGGGATAGCTTCAATAACATGTCTCGGGTGGTGCGATTTGGCATGGAGTATGGAATTACGAGCAATGGGTTTAAGATAGGGAAAAATTTCCACTTTCTGTTCTAAATCCACTAGTGTTACATCCAAAAAAATTAATGGTGTCTTTATGCCACACAAATGTAAAACCTAGATTCATACTATTGTTATTGGTGTAATTTCCAAAGTCAATGGCCTGTTGGTGTGTTCAACCCCACATCAGGAGCAGGTCGCCTATATAACGACCATACCACATGATGTGGGGGAAAAAGGGGCAGGTAGAAGACAGAAGGTATCTCTCCTCCCAGGCGGACATATACATGTTCGCCAGGGACGGAGAGAACCTGGCCCCCATAGACGCCCCGCACCGTTGTAGAAAAAACTTTCCATCAAAGCAAAAATAGTTATGATGTAATAAAAATTCAGTGCACACTAAAATGAATTGTATCAATTCAGTGGAGAAGGAACTGAACCTGTGAAGATGGGAACCAAGAATTTCAATCGCAAGATTATGAGGTATCGACGGATACAAAGAGATCACGTCACATGATACCCAGGACCAAGTAGGATTCCACTCTGCATCCACTAGCATTGCAGCCAGGCTCTTCGTATCTTTAATGTAACCAGGCAACATGGTTACAAGTGGCTGCAGAATGGTATCAATCCATAAACCTAGTGTTTCTCCCAAAGAGCCAATGCCAGCCACAATGGGTCGTAGCGGTGGAGGAAAGATCTCTTTGTGGACCTTCGGGAAAGAGTGGAAAATAGGGGTGAATTCCACATATAATTTCTCTGCAAAAGTTGAAGTTATGACTCCCATCATGACACCTTGATCTAATATTGATTTCAATATTTTTTGGTAATCACCTGTAGGATCCTGACTTAAAGGTATATAAGTTGTGGTGTCATCAAGGATCATTTTGTTTAGTTTCAAATATAGACCTGAGTCTAGGAGTACCACTGCACCCCCCTTATCCGTGGGTCTAACCAACAGATCTTTATTATCCCGTAACTCTGCTATGGCTAGCTGCTCTTTTCTGGTAAGATTACATTTGGGCTGTTGTTTTATAATTTCTTTATTTAACTTCATTAATTCCTGTTCGACACAATCCTGAAACAGGTCTAATCCCTTCGGACAGGATTAAAAGGGGTAGAAATCTCTGTGCATCGTATGATTCTGGCGCGACACTCCCCTGCATCTTTGGCACATTCAAAAGTGTTATGTCTGGTGCAGAATGCGCCAAGTTTTGGTGTACGACAGTTCATACATGTATAGACAGTTTGGCTCAAAGCATGCCAAACAAATGGTGCAGCCCCGTTCATACATGTCGCCCTAATTGTCTTATTTGATTATGTCTGTGCAGGTAGACTGTGTTTCAGACAGTCTAGATCTCAGGACTCAGTGGAGAACATTAACAATTTAATCATCAACTGGAGCCCAGTTAACAATTTTTTCTCCACTGTATTTACCAAGGTGGATGACCTTCCTGTTGATGAGCAGAGGGATGAGGTAAACTCCAACTTGAATGTTTCTTCTCTTCAGAAAGAAGAGCAGCTTCATGTTAAGAAAATTAAAATAGACAAATCCCCAGGTCCAGATGGTATACACCCCTGTGTCCTAAGGGTGTTAAGTAATGTCATAGATAGGACCCTATTCTTAATATTTATGGACTGTCTAATAATGGGGTATGTCCCAAAGGATTGTCGCATAGCAAATGTGGTGCCAATATTCAAAAAGCGGTCAAAAAGTGATCAAGGAAACTATAGGCCGGTAAGCTTAACCTCGGTTGTAGGTAAAATGTTTGAAGGTTTTCTCAGAGATGCTATCCTGGAGTATCTCACTGAAAATAAATGTATAACGCTGTTCCAGCATGGGTTTATGAAGGATCAGTCCTGTCAGACTAATCTCATCAGCTTCTATGAGAAAGTCAGTGCTAGACTGGATCGTGGTGAGGCATTGGATTCTGTATATCTAGATTTTTCCAAAACATTTGATACTTGGTAAGTAAAATGAGAATGCTTGGACTGGGAGAAAATGTTTGAAAGTGGGTAAGTAACTGGCTCAGTGATAGAAAACAAAGCGTGGTAATAAACGGTGCATACTCAGACTGAATCCGTATTACTAGTGGGGTACCACAAGGGTCAGTATTGGGCCCTATCCTCTTTAATATTTTCATTAATGATGTTACACAGGGATTGCACAGTAGAATATTGATCTTTGCAGATAATACTAAAGTAATCAACACAATAGAGGATAATGTGTTATGACAAAGGTATCTGGATAGGTTGGAGGCCTGGGCAGAGAAGTGGCAGATGAGGTTTAACACAGATAAATGCAAGGTTATGCACATGGGGAGGAAAAATCCATTACATGATTACATGTTAAATGGAAAACACTGGGAAAAAAATGACATGGAGAAGGACTTGGGAATCCTGGTGGACAGTAAACCATATTGTAGCAGCCAGTGTCAGGCAGCAGCTTCCAAGGCAAATAGGATTATGGGTGCATTAAAAGGGGCATAGAGGCACATGATGAGAAAATTATTCTCCCATTATACAAGTCCCTGGTCAGACCACACATGGAATATTTTGTACACCAGTGCACAGGAAAGACATTGTAGAGCTTGAACAGGTTCAAAGGCGGGCAACAAAATATTAAAAGGGCTGGGTGGACTACAATACCCAGAAAGATTAGCAAGATTAGGGTTATTTAGTTTAGAGAAAAGACGGCTTTGGGGGGACATAATAAATATGTTTAAATACATTAAAGGTCAACATAGAGATCTCTCTCAAGATTTATTTATACCCAGGACCGTATCCAGAACAAGGGGGCATCCTCTACACCTAAAGGAAAGACAGTTTCTGCATAAACATAAAAAGGGATTCTTTCCTGTAAGAGCAGTGAAACTGTGGAACTCTCTGCCAGAGGAACTTGTCATAGTGAATTCAATAACAGAGTTCAAAAAGGGTCTGGATGCATTTCTAGAGTGTAATAATATAACAAATCATAGTGACTAGGATCCTGGAGAAGGGTCGTGGATCCAAGGATTTATTCTGATTGCCAGATTGGAGTCGGGAAGGAGTTTTTTCCCTAAAATGAGGACAATTGGCTTCTACCTCATGGGGATTTTTTGCCTTCCTCTGCATCAACACTTTAGCAAAATAGGCTGAACTGGATGGATGTCTTTTTCCGCCCTTACAAACTATGTAACTATGTAACAATAACTGGAAATGCTTTGATGCAATTATTGCTGAACATGGGAGGTGGGGGGGGAGGGGTGTCAAACTAGATGCTGAAAGCAAAGTACTTTAGCCATTCACAGATATGTGATATTGGACATTGACATTTTCCTTAAAGTGGTATTCCCATCACAACACGTGCTCCTGGAAGGGCTAATTACTGTAGAAAATCTGAATGCTTTGAATAATACAGGCCTTTTTTGCACCATCAACTTGCTCTCTTGTCTCCTTGGTTTATGACCACCACGATTTGCTTTCAGTGGTGGCTTGTAATGCAACATCAAAGACTGTCTGAGAACAAGTTCCTGTGGCCTGTCTGGGCCAGGGATAGGTAGGGGCAGTACAGGTGATCGAAAATGTGCATCTCCGTTAACCCAGCCACAGACAACGTCACAGTAACACTGCATTAATGGAATTGCAAAAAATGCCTGTTTTAGGTTGAGCATACATATTCTTTAACATACATTTTGAAAATTGCTTACTTTACAGTATCTGGCCCTTCTAGCACCACTTGCCCTTTAATAAATAAATAACCAGGTTTAATATCTTTGACTCAATTTTCTCAATTTAGTTCTCTTTATTTATATTTAGGACTTGTGTGAAAATCTGATATAGTTTTAGGTGAAACTAATGCAGAAATATAGAAATTCTGATTAGTTCACAAACTTGAAATACCAATGTGGGTAAATCCCTTAGCTTTGTTTCCACTTTCTGATAGGATCTATTCTATCAATGCTTAGGTTATGGAGTTTTATATGACATTAGCTTGGTGTATTGTTTATCTCCTGTGCTATTTTGCCATATACAGTAATACCCCACTATCCATTGCTTCGGTATCCAACATTTCACAGTTATATCACCATATATGTTGCAAAAAACCTCGTTATCCGTCGTTTTGATTCACAGATACATCACTTCATATTCAATATCTGTTAGTACTGTATGCAACTATCCCTTATTCACTGCAGCTACTTTAGTTAGTACTGTAAGGCCACATCATCTTTTACTGTATCCCGCTTACAATGTTCTTTATACCTCATTACATTATAACATTATACTGTACTGTACAGTATTTTTTTCTGCCTCGTTATCCGTTGTTTCCTTATCCATCACACTTTTCTGGAATGTAACATCAGCGAATTATGGGGTGATCTGCAACATTGTCTACTGCTGTTCCTAACAGAGCCTGAACAGTTTAATGTTGTACATTTTACTTGGGAGAGAACATGGCGATGAAGATGACCACTTAGATTTTTGTTTTTAAGTTTTTATCAGACATTCAAGTTAATGTATGACAATTGTTCTACTACCTAAAGTAAACCAGCCTTGAGAATCCTGCAATAAACTTGATTACGACTGTAACAAATCAGGAACATGTCAGGATGTTAAAATTTCTATTCATTTGTTCCATAGTTCTATGTTACATATATTTCTGGAAAGGAGGCCTAATATTACTGTTCCTAGAAATACTTTAACTCAGCTTTTTTTAGATTTAGGGTATATCAATGCCTAAATAAAGAACCAGTAGTAAGCCTCAGCTTATCATTATCGTAGAAGTAGTAGAAGTAGTCCTGTAAGAAAGCCTGATTAACTTTCTTTAAAGGGGTTTTGCCGTGATGTAATGTTGACGTGGAATCCTCCAAAATGGGTATTTAATCACTTTTCTAAATATATGTCATTACAGAAAGTGAAGCCTGTGAGAGCTACAGCATTGCTCAGTCCCCCTTAGTTTCCTGAAAGTTTACATTAGACACGACCAGGACACTGACAGGAACTGATCTGGAGCTGATCTGGCTGCGCTTGCCTGTTTGCACTTATTATCTGATGACAGGTAACATGAAGGAGCTTGCAAGGGGCTGGGGAGAAAGTGCAGTGTATGAGGTTGTCTGCTGTATAGAGAATCCACTGTTGTAATGTTATTATTTGAGTAAGCTTCAGAGATGCTCCCTGCTTCCTCACTCTCTGCTCACCCCCCTCCCTCTCACCCCTGCAGCCGTTCATGACTCAGCATGCTTTGTTTATATTCTCTTCTGATCAGATAAGAGTTAAGGAACTCACTTCGTGGTAAAACCCCTTTAAAGGGAATGTGTCATCAAAAAATTATTTAATGTTTAACTCACATTTTTATGTTAAACACATTTTTAGGAATTTTTGGTTATTTTTTTTAATTTTCCATATCACTTTCAGTATTTTTTTTTATAATTCTTAAGTCCTGTAGTTTTCACTTTGGCCACAAAGCCTAATAATCGTCTGACACTTCCTGTTCTGTTTAGAGAGCTTTCAGTAGTGTCTGCTCATTATCAGTAACAGCAGGGTCACACTGAAAGGAGACACCATTGTGTACAGATAACACAGAATCCACCAGTCACAAGAGGAGATGTCACAGCTCCCCCTCTCCTCTACCTTCACAGTTTTGCCTCCTTGAAAATGTCAGGTGATTATGATAAGCGAGCTAAGCAGAAATATAATTTCTGATAGTCTATATTACATAGAAATTTTGATAAATATGAGATTAAGTTTTATTGATTAAAAATCATTTAAATGTTTTGCCGCTGATTTTTGTTTGTACTCAATGCCCAGTGCATCCATATTAGTGCCCAGCAATAATCAGCTAGCATTGATGGATTCCATTAACCTTACTAATGCTTTTCCATCGTGGCAATATATTGGTGAAACTATTTGTAGTGTGTTGTCAGTGACTGCACTAAGATTTGCAGGGAAGAATTCCAAATGTGAATGTAACAAATGAATTTTCAGTGACATGTTGCACGTCATCACTTTGTAAGCTTCAAGAAGGTTGTCAAACACAGTTGCCAAGGAAATTCTTGCAGACATCATTGAATGATTTCCAAGCAATTTTCTTAGGCCTCACCAGCAGCTCTTCTAAGTGTTTGTCATTAATGATGTGTTGGATTTGTAGACCAAAAAAATATGCCTTCCTTAATCTTGGCATTAGCTTTTCTTGGAAACATTTGTCTCAAATAACAAAAACCTTTTGCTTCCTTATTCATTGCTTTCACAAAATTTTTCACCAGCCAAAATGTTTTATATAAGGTGGAGGCAGAAATATAATTGCTGGATCCACATGTGCTTTATGTGTGACATTTTTCTGCCTGGGAATCAACTGGTTGTGGATTGCACACTTACTTCTACTGTATTGTGACTGTTTAGCACAGCTGTCCCATTCGTAAATGAAACAGCAGTACTTGGTATATCTGAGCCGCAATCCAGGCAACAATGCCACTTATTTGAAATCTCCACAGATGTTCCAGCTGTAGTTGCTGTACTTGATGTGTTTCAACAACAATCGCATGCTCTCATATGTTTCTTTCATGGATGCAGCAAAGCCAACAGCAACATATAGCTCCCCCGTTGTATATAGCCCCCCTGTTGTATATAGCTCCCCCCTGTTGTATATAGCTCCCCCTGTTGTATATAGCCCCCTGTTGTATATAGCTCCCCCCTCTTATATATAGCGCCCTGTAGATTTAAAATAAAAGTATTAAATACCGTTACTCATTTCTCCGTGCTCCCTGCTTGGTACCTCGCTCCGGGAGCTTGTTTCCGGCATGAGTGGCGTGACATTGCTCCTGGGATTTCTTAGGCCAGAAGTCTATGGGTCTGTCAACCTAGGAAATACAGTGGAGCAGGAGGTGATGAAATCGTCTCCTGAGCCGCTTAAAGATGCAATGGGTCCTGCGGCCTCCTGCACATGGATGCGCTGCACGGACCCACTGCAGGGGCTGTCGCTCCACTGGGCAGGGTAGGCGGCTGCCTGGGAGGGCCCCCTGAACTCATAGGGCCCAAGGGCAACCACCTACCCTGCCCAATCGAAATGATGGCCCTGCCCTAGACAACTATTTTACACCTTCAACTCTCTCCTCAGTCCTCTGGTCTCTCCTTCCTCATCTCTTCTCTTAGCTGATGATTTTGCCATTCAGTTCTCGAACAAGATCAATCTATTTTGAGAATGCTTCACTCCACAGTCCCCACTGCCCACCACCGTACCTGCACAGTTCCCACCACCCACCTTTATATCTGCACAATCCACAATGACCACCTTTCTACCTACATAATGCTCTTTTCTCTTAACTCGCTTCTACCCTGTAATCTCAACTGAATGCTATCTCACGTCATCCCAGATCTTACTGTTGTTATTATCCCAGCCCTCACCCATCTATTCAACTTATTGTTAACCTTTGGCATCTTCCCTTCCTCCTTAAACCCCTTACCGACATTTGACATATGAGTAATTCCTAATGCCGATAAGGGTCTTTATAGTGGGTTTGCAGCTAATTGCAGCTAATACCCGCCAATTACAGCGCCATCCCGCGCAGTTTAACCCCTTAGACACTGCTGCAAAGATGGAAGTGGCATCTTAATCAGTGAGAAATGGTGCCCCAGTTAAAATGACAGCTGGAAGCCTTGTGAAGGCTTCCATCGCTGCCATGCTTTCTGATTTATATCGTCCATCTTTACACACCCTAATACATTGTAATACAATGCATTAGGCTGTATAAGTGATTGCGCCCCCTAGCGGTGAAGCACCATAGGGGGAGTCAAAGTTTAAGTTAAAAAAAGTTTTAAAGTGTAAAAAAATACAAAAATATTAAAAGTTCAAATCACCCCCTTTTGCCACTTTACAAATAAATAAAAAATAAATAAAAAAGTTACACATATTCGGTATCAACGCATCCAAAAAAGTCTGATCAATTAAAATATAACATTAATTATCCCTATGCTGAACACCGTAGAAGAAGAAAAATTCCAAACGCCAAAATTTAGTTTTTTTGGTCATTTCATGTTCCCTAAAAATTGGAATAAATGTAATAAAAATAGTCGCATACATTCCAAACTGGTAACAATAAAAAGTACACATCAACTCGGGAAAAATTCACCCTTTGTCAAGTCTGTAGATGTTAATGCGAAAAACTTATTGGTCGCAGAAAATGGCGCCGCTGCGCAAATTTCAAAAATAGAAAATGTTTGGAATTTTTTTATGGTACCAAAACATAACGAAAGCCATATATGATTAGTATCATATTGGTATTGCCGGATTTATATCAAACTGTAGAATACAGATAACACATAATTTTTACTGAAGATTGAACACAATAAAAGCAAAACACCATTTTGCCCCACTTGGAATTTTAGAAAGTACATCTTGCTCCGCAAAATAAAAGCGCTCATATACACTCACCGGCCACTTTATTAGGTACACCATGTTAGTAACGGGTTGGACCCCCTTTTGCCTTCAGAACTGCCTCAATTCTTCGTGGCATAGATTCCACAAGGTGTTGCAACGATGCTCAATTGGTACCAAGGGGCCCAAAGAGTGCCAAGAAAATATTCCCCACACCATGACACCACCACCACCAGCCTGAACCGTTGATACAAGGCAGGATGGATCCATGCTTTCATGTTGTTGACGCCAAATTCTGACCCTACCATCCGAATGTCGCAGCAGAAATCGAGACTCATCAGACCAGGCAACGTTTTTCCAATCTTCTACTGTCCAATTTCGATGAGCTTGGGCAAATTGGAGCCTCAGTTTCCTGTTCTTAGCTGAAAGGAGTGGCACCCGGTGTGGTCTTCTGCTGCTGTAGCCCATCTGCCTCAAAGTTCGCCGTACTGTGCATTCAGAGATGCTCTTCTGCCTACCTTGGTTGTAACGGGTGGCTATTTGAGTCACTGTTGCCTTTCTATCAGCTCGAACCAGTCTGCCCATTCTCCTTTGACCTCTGGCATCAACAAGGCATTTCCGCCCACAGGACTGCCGCTCACTGGATGTTTTTTCTTTTTCGGACCATTCTCTGTAAACCCTAGAGATGGTTGTGCGTGAAAATCCCAGGAGATCAGCAGTTTCTGAAATACTCAGACCAGCCCTTCTGGCACCAACAACCATGCCACGTTCAAAGGCACTCAAATCACCTTTCTTCCCCATACTGATGCTCGGTTTGAACTGCAGGAGATTGTCTTGACCATGTCTACATGCCTAAATGCACTGAGTTGCCGCCATGTGATTGGCTGATTAGAAATTAAGTGTTAACGAGCAGTTGGACAGGTGTACCTAATAAAGTGGCCGGTGAGTGTATAGTGATGAGCGATTGTGTCAACTATTGTAATCGATTCGATAGTCAATATCGTCAATTATCAAGACGAATTCCGAAAGTCGATAATAGATTATCGCTGATGACCATTAAAGTCTATGGGAGAGGAACAACACCTTCATTCTTACACCCAAACAGGGCTGGAGAAGCTGGAATTAACATCCACAACAGTCAAATGGATACGTGCTACATCTTAGGCAACACACTTAGGTTAAAAAAGACACAGAAAAAAAGTCACAGACCATTCACTATCCCTGTCTTGTACCCCAGCATGATCCACAAATTAAAAAGTGCCAGAAGGCAGTATTAATTGAACCATCATTTTATTTGAACTGGACATTGATTATCCATGTCCTGGGCCACAGCATGACCCTTAAACCTGTCTGACCCACAGATTAAAAAGTGCTGGAAAAAGGAGTCTTTGAACCACAATTTTAGTTGAACTGGGCAATGACTATATCTGATCTGGACCGCAGTATGACCATTAAACCTGTCTGACCCACAGATTAAAAAGTGCCGGGAAAAGGAGTCTTTCAACCACCATTTTAGTTAAACTGGACATTGACTATACCTGTCCTGGGCCACAGCATGACCCTTAAACCTGTCTGACCCACAGATTCAAAAGTACCAGAAAAAGGAGTCTTTGAACCACCATTATAGTTGAACTGGACATTGACTATACATGTCCTGTACCGCAGCATGACCCTCAAACCTTTATGACCCACAGATTAAAAAGTGCCAAAAAAAGGAGTCTTTGAACCACCATTATAGTTGAACTGGACATTGACTATGCCTGTCCTGGACCGCAGCATGACTCCAAAACCTGTCTGACCCTAATGTAAATACAAGGTGGGTCTTTGAACAAAAATGGCCTGCGCCAAAGTGAAAAACACCTAATTAAATTGTGTACGGATAATAAAAGGTGGTTTTTGCACCTATGAAATACAACAGCAATTACTAGCAAATTTCTGTATCCTAATGTAAGTACAAGGTGGGTCTTTGAACAAAAATGGCCTGCGCCAAAGTGAAAAACACCTAATTAAATTGTGTACGGATAATAAAAGGTGGTTTTTGCACCTATGAAATACAACAGCAATTACTAGCAAATTTCTGTATCCTAATGTAAGTACAAGATGGGTCTTTGAACAAAAATGGCCTCCGTCAAAGTGAAAACACACCTAATTAAATTGTGTACCCCCCCCCCCCCCCGCGGCTGTAAAAGTCTCAGCCTAATGAACTAAGAACTGAAATTCTCTAATCTACCTATGTTCTAATGTTTACAGCTAAAAGCATAGTTGTCTGTGTGAACAAAGAGAACTGTGTCTCTGAGCTGAGCTGTATTGAGGACAGAGATAACATAAGTCCTGCACTTATGAGACACACTGACACACTGATGCTGAACAGGAAGGGCTGTTCTATGTAAAACGAGGTCATGTGATTTTTCAAGCCAATGACAACCATACACATTACAGTCATGATGTCACACACCCAGCTCACCCTGCTCTATGCTCTAAGCTGATTTGCTGGCCGCCAAAATGTCAGGAAGCGCCGAAAATGGCGCAATAGTAATAGATTATGCGCAGATTCTCACCTAAATTATCGCGTGATCGGAAATTTCTGATCAACCTAAAATCCGTGCCGATTTCAACTTTGTCGATTATAATCGCTCAACACTACTCATATGTCTATGAAAAAATAAAAAAGTTATGGCTCTGCGAAGGCAGAGAGGGAAAAACGAATGTGAAAAAAAAATAGGCCCTGGCATAAAGGGGTTAAACATGACCGTCACAACCATCTCTTGACTCTTCCTCTCTGTCCAACTATTACCCTATTTTACTGCTTCGATTTGCCTTCAAACTTCTTGAACAGCACGTCTGTCTTGAACTCCCGTCTTTTATCCAACTCTCTTCTTGACCTGCTGCAATCTGGTTTCCGATCCCACCATTTTAGAGAAACTGCCCTAACTAAAGTTACCAATGATCTAGTAACTGCTAAAGCCATAAGCCACAACTCTGTGCTTCTCCTCTTAGACCTGTCCCCTGCCTTCGACATTGTCGACTATTCTCTCCTGCTACAAATCCTCTCCTCCCTCGGCATCACAGTCTTGGCCCTTTCCTGTATCTCCTTGTACTTCACTGATCCAACATTTAGCTTCTTTCACGCTCGCACCACCTCTTCCTCTCTTCCTCTATCTGTTGGTGTCCCCCACGGGTCAGTCCTGGATACTCTAATATGCTCTGTCTACTCTCTTGCCCTGGGTCAGCTCATACCATCGCACGGCTTTCAGTGCCACCTGTATGCTGACAACACCCAGCATACATTGTCTCACTCTATCCCCTCACCTTATCTATCTATCACAGTCAACCACTCTACATTTTCACCAGATAACCCTTCACTCCTCTCTATCCTTCAAGCCCCACATATACGAGCCCTTACCTCTGCTTGCCACCTCCACCTGAAAAATATCTCTTGAATAATACCCTTGTCACCTCCTGCCTAGACTACTACAAAATCCCTTTCTTTGGCCTCCCATCTAACGCTCTTTCTCCCCTTCAATCCATCCTTAACTCTGCTGCCTGTCTGATTCACCTCTCTACTTGCTTCTCCTCTGCTTCTTTCCTCTGCCAGTCCCTTCACTGACTACCTACTGCCCAGCAAATTCAGTTCAAGTAACTAACCATTACCTAGAAGGCTCTCCATAACCTCTCCCCTTCATACATCTCTGCCTTAATCTCCAGATATCTTCCCTCCCGCAATCTCCACTCCTCACAGGACCTTCTTCTCTGCTCTCTCCATGTCATGTCCTGCTGTCTCCAAGACTTCTCCTGTGCTTCCCCCATAATATGGCACTCATCACCCCAACAAGTCAGACTTTCCTCCACTTTCACTAGCTTCAAAAGCAACCTGAAAACCCTTCGCTTAAGAATAACCTACAATAACCCCGCTGCCCCTACTCCACCCCACAAACATGTTTGCCCCTCACCTCCTGTATCTTTCTTCCTTCCTTGTAGATTGTGAGCCTTTGCACACAGTGTCATCTCTCCCTCTGTACCAGTTGTTAGTCATTTATCTTTGTCATTGTACTTTGTCTGATATATATATTATGTATATAACCACCTTTGAATGGACGACGCCCTAGAATTAATGACGCTTTTAAAGAATAATAACAATAATAATAAAATACAGGTAAAAGCTAGGGTAATGTAGGAGAAGAAGCAGCAATAATTTGACACGTTTGGGCCAATCAACTGTATTCAGAATGGTAAATGAAGGATATTACTGACTGCATGAGCTACCATTTGAATTTCAATGTATTCAAGTATTGTTGGTAAATGTGCACATAAATGTTACAAGATTATTTCTTGATGCAAAATGTTCTGACTTTGAACATATTCATTTTCTGCAACCATTTTCAACCTCATTATAGAACAATAATTATAGTAGATGTACATTTTCATTTGGCTTAATGTTTTTAGCATTGTCTAGGTTTTTGTAGATTATACATAAAGTCCAATAAATATAGCCATGGCAGATTTCTCCTCCAAGAACCAACTACTAACCTGGTTCTCCTCTGTCTCCTTTCTCGCCATTATTCCCATCTTTGCCATCTCCCCCAGGAAGTCCATTGTGTCCAGGATATCCTGGTGCTCCCCCCATCCAATTAGCACAAGGATTCTTTTGGGGCTGTGTTGGGTCATCTTCAGCCAAAATGCATTGCGACACCAGTATAAGTAAAGCACACACAGAACGTAGCGCTAGCATTGTCCTGACTGTGGGTCTCTAGAATGAAAATGATTTATTGTAACAAGATACAATGTGCCCATATAGTGTCATGCAAATGTTACAGCTATGTAATGAAACACTCTTTATGGTAAAGTCATGCCAAGGATTTCCATAAAATACAAGTCTAGTGCTAAGCAAAAGTCTTACCCGGAGGAAAGTTACAGTGGTCTGTGTCCTGTGCAGCTGCCCTATAGCGATGATCCAATCTTACATAACATATGCTACTGTCAATTAAAACTCACTCCAACACCGCTGCAGATGGAGATTATTTAAAGGTCAGGATTTGGATCACAAATTCCTTGCGTCTATTGGGAGCAGTTGTCATGATACTTACTATTGAGGAAAATGTAAATGATGTAAAGACCAAACTGAAACTTTTCTTTTTTTCATAATTCAGACTTTGATTGTGGTGATCATACTTCTTAACATTGTATTTATTGGTATACAGCAGGTCTACATGATACTGCATTTCTGAAGCAGACAATTCACTACACATCAGTATATATACTATATATCATTTTAAACATTACAGCCAAAAACTTAAATGTACTTTAATGATATTTGATGTGATAGAGCAACACAATGTAGCAAGTATTTGTGAAGTGTAATGAAAATGATATGTGCTTTTCCACATTTTTGCAAATTAAAAACTTAAAAGTGTGGCATTCATATGTCTTTAGCTCCCTGTATTGATACCCCTAAATAAAATTCAGTGTGTCCAATTGCCTTTAGAAGTCACCTAATTAGTAAATAGAGAAATAGAGTACATCTGTATGTAATTTATTCTCAGTATAACTATAGCTGTTTTGGAAAGGCCTCAGAGGTTTGTTAGGGAATATTAGTAATCAAGCAAACATTGTGAAAACCAAGGAACATACCAGATAGCTCATGGATAAAGTTGTGGCAAAGTGTATTGCAGGGTTAGTTTTAAAAAAAAAAAAAAATACATGAAAACATATAAACAGATTAGAGGCTCACCTCCATAAGCCGCGGAATGCACACCTGGTTTCCTCCTCCTCGTTGTTTATCCACTCTTTCCAAGCTCCACGGACCACTAGTCCCCGACCTCTGGACTCATACACTTTCAAATAGTAAATAAATGCGATCCAGCAATAGTGAGAAAAACGGACATCCTTTATTGCAACTTCAGGTACAGAGTTAAAAAAGTAAAGCTACAAAAGTATAGCTAACGCGTTTTGGGCATCAAACTCTTGTCCTAGGGCAAAATTTTTGATGCCTGAAACGTGTTAGCTATGCTTTTGTAGCTTTACTTTTTTAACCCTCTGTACCTGAAGTGGCAATAAAGGATGTCAGTTTTTCTCACTATTGCTGGATCGCATTTATTTACTGTTTGAAATTAAAAAAAAAAAATAGCCTAAGCTCATGGAGCACTGTTCAGTTCATCATCCATAAATGGAAGGAGTAAGGCACATCTACTAACCTGACAAGACATGGCTGTTCACCTAAACTAACAGCCCAGACAATAAAAAGCACTAACTAAAGAAGCAGAAAAGAGGTCCAAGATAACTCTGGAGAAGCTGCAGAGGTCTACAGCTCAGGTGGGAGAATCTGTCCACAGGACAATTATTAATTGTATACTCAACAAATCTGACCTTATGGAAGAATGGCAAGAGAAAAACCCTTTTTGAAAGCAAGCCATATAAAGTTCCATTTGCAAAAATCTCTGTAGGGGACTCAGGTGGAAGAAGGTGCTCTGGTCAGAAGAGACCTAAACTCCAAACACTATGGGTCTTATGTATGAAAACTGTCTAGCAGTAAGACTGTCTTTGTTACCCATAGCAACCAATCAGAGCTCAGTTTTTATTTTTTTAGAGTGTTATATAAAATGGAAGCTGAGCTATGGTTGGTTGCTATGGGTAACAAAGACAGTCTTACTGCAAGCCAATTATCATACATAAAGTGTGGAGGAAAGCCAACACTACACATTACCCTGAACACACCATCCCCATTATGAAACATGGTGGGTGCAGCATCATTCTAGGGGGAGGCTTTGCTTCAGCAGGGACTGAGAAGCTGGTCACAGTTGATGGGAAGTTGGATGGAGCTAAATACAGGGCAGTCCTGGAGAAAAAACTGGGCAGAGGCCGAAAAAGGCTTGAGACTGGGGTGTAGGTTCACCTTCCAGCAGGACATTGTCCCTAAACCAGGGGCGTCGCTAGGCATTATCATTCGGGGCTCGTGCCCCGAATGAAATGCCTGCTGCCCCGAATGTTCCATCTCCCAGCCGGCCTGCCCTCACTCACTACAATAGCGCCGCATTGTTGGATCTATTTACCAACGATGCGGCACTACTATTGTCAGTGGTTCCGCAGCTCCCTGTGATGCTGCGCTCTGCATGGGCAGCGGGAGGGGCGGAGGAGAGCAGTCAGTGTAAGGGCTGCCGGCTGCAGCGTCTGTGTGTAGAGCTGTATGAGGAGGAGAGAGGCTGCAGGAAGCCTCGGGTGCCGGGGCCCTGGACTCCTCCTCCCTCACCCCCTCCTTCTCCACCTCCTCCTCGTGCTGAACTCTGCAGAGCTGCCATGAGGTATTTACAGGGAGGCTGTGGGGAATATTTTATCATGATTGTAAAATACTGTATATGTCTGGGGGCCAGTATAACAAGTGCAGACTGATTGTCAGCTCTGTGCTGACCCACAGAGCTAACATTCAGTTATATTGATCAGATCTGAGGGTCAGTATTATATATCTGACCCACAGGGCTGATCAGTATAACTGTAGATTGTCAGCAATGTGGGTCAGTGTGATCCCCAGAGCTGACAGTCTGCAGTATAGATCAGCTCTGTAGGTCAGCAGTACATATGTATATTATCTTTGCACACCCTTCTGCATAATATATATGTAAGATTTTTTGTGTATTATTGGTGTACAAATATAATTTACATATGTACTGTTGACCCACAGAGATGATCTATACTGCAGACTGTCAGCTCTGTGTGTAATACAGAACAGTGTACTGTCAATCGTGGCCTCCTTGTGCTCCAAAACCCTAAGGGGACCAAATGTTTAAGTTAAAAAAAGTTAGAAAAAGTTTTAAAACTATAAAAGATAATAAAAAGATTAAAAGTTTAAATCAGCCCCTTATTGTTGTTTTACGAATAAAAAAAACAATGTTACACAATTGGTATCGCTGCATTTGTTAAAAGCCAGTCTAATAAAATATAATATCACTTATCCCCTCCAGTAAACACCTTAGAGGAAAAAAAAAAATCCAAACTCCAAAATTGTGTCATTTTGGGCCTTATCTAGGAAAACTGCAGTAAGATTGGTCGCTCATAGCAACCAATCAGAGCCCATAGTGACCAATCAGCGCCCATAGCGACCAATCAGCACCCATAGCGACCAATCAGAGCCCAGAGCAACCAACCAGAGCCCATAGCAACCACAACCTCTAGTGACCAAACAGAGCCCACAGCAAGCAGTCAGAGCTCATGGCTAATCAGAGCCCATAGCCACTAAGCAGAACTCACAGTAACCAAACAGAGCTCCCCTTTTGTTTCATATAGTGCTCTGAAAAAATAAAAGCTGAGCTCTGATTGGTTGCTATGGTCAAAGAAAGTCTTAGACCTACACAGTTTTCATACATGCCCACCCCTTAGTCTTAATGGTAAATTAGGAGTATTCTGCTCCCTGGCTTTAGCTGTAGTTACCCCAATTAATCAAAATGAGTTTGATTTTAAATTTGCAGTAGTAACAAAATTTGGCTTTCTGGGGGGACTATAGACATACCTATCTACTGAGTGGCCCTATGACATATCAACCTACATGGGAACCTATAGACCCATCAACCTATACATAGAACCTATGTATCTAACAACCTATAAACCTACTTAGGCGACACTATTTACCTACTGTACTTTCAGGGGGGCCTAAAATACCTACATCCCTACTGGGGACCTACATAGCTACCTACTTACTGGACTGGCTTATATAACCTACCTGCCTACTTTGAGTAGGTAGGGGCTATATACTTTCTTATATACATACCTCCTGCTATTGGAGACTATATAAACTACATACAGGGGCAATATATCTGTCTACCTACTGAGGGACTATATACCTAACTACCAAGGGTACCTATATACCTAGCTACTGACTAATGGACTCTATATACCTACCTAACAGTGCACTTGATACCTACCTACTGGAGGGGTCTATACACCTCACTATCTAAGGGGCCTATATAGGAACAATGGGTGACTCCCCCTCCCCCACAGCAGGCACCCAGCTTTCCCATCATAGGAAAGCAGGTTTCTGTGGGGATGGGATATCACCATGCTTTTTAATATAAGCCCCATTAGGTAGGAAGGTACATACATAGCCACCCCCCAACCCCAGGAGGTAGGTAAGTATGCATGTGCTGGAAGAATGGCGACCTGGGCCAGATTGCGTACACCTGGTAGTCACATGTGGTGGTGTCATTTGCTCAGGGTCTGGCAGGATTATTGATCCCTAAGTAGTAATATTATTGGGCTTTGGTATTGTAGAGTTTTCGTTAGTAACAATCATATGTATGGTATATTTGATCGGATGCGATCCAAGAATTGCATGTAATTTCTTGGATCACATCCACAAAACGGACCCGACAGGCGCGATGCAAACACGCAGCAGCGATCTCTCATGTGAACGCCGCTGCGTGTCTGTCATTGCGGGCAGTGATAAACTCACTGCTAATTGTTAGATCCGTCTCTGGGTCCGTTCAGATGGAGCCAGAGACGGCATCAGAAAAGCAGATGTTCATACAGAGGCAAGACGCCATAGTGAAACATACCCTATGATGTGATTTATAAGGTATTATGTTATCATACATAGATTGGTGCTTTTGAAAAATAATTGTCAGTGCTGACCCTCATTACACAGGGACTGCTGAGGTGATGGACAGGATCTATGTGGAATTAGTGATAGGAGCATAAGTTTCTTTTCTCCTTAAAAATACATGCTGCAGTGCCAATGTGGCGTAAACAAATGCTGTATGAACTCAGCCCTTCCGAGCAAAATGTAACACAGGGGGCCCGGGCCCCGGATGTTTTAAGACCCTAGCAACGCCCCTGCCCTAAACACACAGTCAAAGCTACAATGGAATGGTTTACATCAAAATATATTCGTGTTATAATGAAAAATGCTGTTCACAAACATTCGCCAACCAATCTTACTGAGCTAGAGCTATTGTGAATGGACAAGCTCCCATATCTAAAAATGGATTTCTGTTGTCTTTTGTGCACGTCCAAACCATTGGACCAATCTGCACCAAATGTGGCACATAGGTAAATCAAACACTTCTGAAGGGCTTACACCAGGTTTCAGCTGTTTAGGACCTATTCTTTATGATATATTCACAAAAACTGTACCTGTACTGAATATGAGCAGTCTCATAAATTGAAACCCATTCAGACCAATCATTCCTTAAAGAGGAGGCCTACACTTGGGCAAAAGTCTACTGCAACAAAGCATATGGCTGCTGCCCAATCTTTGGAAACATCTCAGCAGACTCAAGCCTGTCTCCAGGCTGACCAGATGTTTCATAGCCATCAGCGAGCTGCTGAAACTCCCAACCAGACTGGGGCATGACTGCAGTCTCATCAAGACAGATGAGCAGCAGAGACGATCCAGGCTCACCTCCAGGTTGACCAGTTGCAAACAAAGTTTTTAAAGGGAACCTGTCACATAGCTTATGCTGCTCTAATTTACAGCAGAATAAGCTAGAGACGGACCTGCTGTTTACAGCGGAATGTTCCTTATTATGTAAGATGTTGTAATTTCAGAGCATTTGCTACTCAAATCTAGCACTTTGCAGCCTGTTTGTCACAGATGAGTCAAGTGAGTGCGTCACCCTATGTTAGCCCAGCCCACCCTCCATGTTTTGACAGATTTCTACCTAATCACAGTAACAGGTAGAATTATTACTCATGAATAAATTGTACTCTTCTCTGTTAGAACAGGCTGGAAACTGCCAAATTTGAGTAATAAATGCTCTGAAACTACTGCATCTTGCAGAATAAGGGACACAGCGCTGGAAGCAGCAGGTCTGACACTAGCTTGTACTGTCCTCAGGGCAGCATTACCTATGTGACAGGTTCCCTGAGACTTCAGTCGCTCAGAGCATTGACCATCCACACCAGGATTAAACACTCGTGACTTACAATAGAAAATGTCTCTCTGCTTTGTCATAGCTTTCTATGGTATTTAGATTCTGAAGACGTGAATGCAATGAATGTGGTGCTGCTGCCCAAATCAGAATCAATGTTTCCTCTATGATTAAAGCTGCTGAACCACCAAACTGAAATTATATTACAATGACCTCAAAAATACGTTTTTACAAGAGAGGTTATGTATGACAACTGGCTTCTGCACAGATGTCACAACTATGAGCGCTATTATATGTGTGGGATGTGCACCCAAGAATGGTTGTGAATACACCTGAATTTCACTCATTATCAAATCATTGCAATTTTCTTCTCCCCCAACTTCTATTTTGCAGATGAACAATAAAGGGGAACATCTCTCCTTCAGGTGAGGAGAGCAGCAAATAGTGTGTAGAGTCTGAATTGCCTTTTTGCCTCAAGGAGAGATGTTCCCCTTTCTTAGCCACTCATTGCCTCCCACACAGCCAGCCAGTATCACTCTGCTCTGCACTGATGAGGGACAAACATCCCGAAACAGCTGTATGCAAATGAGAGATACTGGCTTGGCTAAATATCCCTTTTGCTTTCTCAAGACCCGGTGGGTCAAAAGCAAATTGAGGATTTGTTACATGCAATAGAGGGCGCTTGAGCTTCTCAGCTCCTTTCCCATAATGCCTTGTGATATATAGATGAACAAGGAAATGAATGGAAAAATTTATGTTTTTTGCAGGTGTTCATTGGAAGGATGGGGTGCAAGAGTAAAGTCAAGACTGTAGAGTCAGGTGTTAAGGACATAAACAATTAAGGTTAGACCATTAGACTATTACTTTACAAATATAAACTGGGGCATATGCATATGTGAGGTAATAAGTCAGTGTCGGATGCTCTGCACAATAGTGTCAAAATATTATTAAATATTTAAATACCAGGTTCTACTGCTGGAATCATTCCAAATATATCAACAATTACACTGTATAAATTAGTAAGAGATTACTATAACAAAACAAATTTTGAACATGTCTTATGTCACAATTGCAACACTGGTGTCAGTATTTCATTTCATTGCCTAATCACATGGGATGCAAACACCACACAGCATCAGCAGCACTATACAAATACCCCAAAATAGTCAAATGAAATATAGGAACTGTTTCAAAATGTATTTCTGCTACTTTAGGATGCATGAAAATTTGAGATTCTTATGTACATTTTTGTCCAAAACTGTAAGGGCCCATCCACTGCAACAAGGTGATCTCAATACAGATGGAAAACTACTTTGACATTTTACCTCACTTGGGGCGACATGTATGAACGGGGCCCTGTTCGCTATATTTTTAAACGGATGCACTCAAGTTTCAGGCACATTACAAAGCACCCGCAGCACTTTGTAATGCGCCTGAGATCGGGGGTGTGCTGGAGCCGTGTCACACTACAACCGTAGAAGCTACACATGTTTAGCTTCAGTACGGCAAATCAAGGTGTATTACTGCTGGAACAGGTAGACCACCAAAAGTGGTTTACCTGAGCCACAAGTGTAGTTTTTGCGCTAGAATGCGCCTGATTTATGACTCGCTGTAGAACGGGTTCATAGATTCAGGCGCATTCTACACTACTATTGTGTGCAATAAAAATGGTGTCTGGGTGCCAAAAATCATACATGTCGCCCTTGGTGTCTATTAAGATCTCCATATTTTTAGGGAGTGAAGGTCCCAGCTACATTCTGCTCTGATAAAAAACGGTCTGTATGGATGGGAAGAGTGCACAAACAAAATGGAGACCAGCCTCTCCCACATGCAAACAATCCAAAAAACAAAAATTGATCAGCACATCCTGAATAATTTAAAAGAAATTGGTATAGGTCCATGCTGACGTGGCAGCAAAGCAATGCAATTGATATTGTGTTGGGTTTTCATTGCATTATAGAGTGCTGCTGATATTGTGTTGTATTTTCACTACTTTGCTGTCACACCAACGGGCAACTGTACTAATTTTTTTAATTGTTTTGGATGTGCTGACAAATTTTAAAAGTTTTTTTGATTTTTTTTATCATGTTCAGTGTTTGGTTTAGATATAATACATTGTATCAACAGAATACAACCTTTGAACATCTTCTAAAGAAGATTTACCGTTTTTAACCGAGTATAAGCTGATTTTTCAGCACAAAAAATGTGCTAAAAACCCCCCCTGCTTAATCGAGTCACCCGCCCGGCACTCGGGGGCTCCCCAGGGCCCGTGCCCAAAGGGACGCTCGGGCTATTGCACTCCTCAGGGAGCGCATATAACTGAAGGCCGGGTAACCAACCCAGCGTCCGGGCACTGCGGGGCCCGTTGCACTGCAGCTATCCTCTTCATTGCATGCGCTCCTTGGGAGGCATAAAGGAAGAATCCCCCCTGCGGAGCAGAGAGCGAGCCTCCCTGCTCCCAGTGGACTACGGGGGGCCCAAACTGCAGGCGCCCCGGATTTCCCCTCACAGACAGCGTTTGTCACCGCGCGTGAGGCTTGAGACATCAACCGCCTGTCTAAAGAAGAGGGGAAGTGGCGGGGAGGCCGGGGAAAGGGCGGGGGAGGAGATGGGTTGGGGGGATGGGGTAAGTGTTTTTTTTTTGTTTAAAAACCCTTCCTTAGCCGCCTATACCCCCCCTATACCTGCCAGGGGACCTAACCCTGCCAGGGGAGTTAACCTTTTAAAACCCTGCCTAGGAGACCTATACCCCCTATAGCCTCCCAACCGCCATAGGGCCTGCCTGGGGGCCTTTACCTGCCTAACTTCCCTTTTTCCCCCTATGCCTCCTGGGGGCCCTTTACCCCCTATACCTGCCTATGCCTATACCCGCCTTATGTGCCTAGGGGGACCTATCCTCCTTTTTCCCTCCTATTCCTGCCAGGGGGCCTATACCTGCCTTTCCCCTGCCTGGGGGGGACCTATACCTCCAAAACCTCCTATGGGGGAAATTCCCTCCCTTGAGGGCCCTTATCTCCTAAACCCTTTCCCTTAGCCTGCCTATGGGACATATAGCTGCCATACCGCCTTAACCCCAATGGGGAAAAAAATGCCTAAACCTCCCTATGGAGGACAAAAAATCCCTATACCAGGTATACGCCGGGGGGGGACAAAAACTGCCATACCCCCTTTTAAATCTCCTAGGGGGGGACATTAAACTGCCATACCTGCCTTTTGGGGGACATTAATGGTCTTACCTCCCTATACCTGCCTAGGGGGGAAAATAAACTGCCTAAACCTCCTTTTTCTGCCTAGGGGGACATTAAAGCATATGAAAATTTTTTTGGGTATCAATTTTTATTTTTAAAAGTCACCATAGCCCCTCGTTTTCCACCGGGGTTATCTTGAGTAAATAAGCTTTTCCGGGTTTTTTTTGTCAAAGTAGGTCGGGCTTATACTCGATATTAGGGTACTGAAGGGGGGATGGAGTTTGTCTTTCTACAACTGATTTGCTAAATATTTTAATATTGTTTTATTTCAAAACTAAGAAAAAATATTTGTTTTTCTAAAGCCATTGGTTTCTGGTAACTTTTTCATGATCTTTTGAAAATGGGGCACCCCACCCAAATATACACAACTATAAAACAGGGGCAAAAAAAAAACATGTAAATATAAAAATTGTGTAAGCCAATAAACAGTTTTATATCCAATAGAATGCAATACTACATATAACTGGACTCCATCAACAGAACAACACAGCATATAAATAATAACAGAGTCATTTGACTTAATAACAGAGCATACAAAATACAGGGAAAAGTAAAATAGAAAGAATTTTCATGATGCATCCAATTAAGGGATGCAATAATAGGAAATCAATCCCACAACATGATGCTTGTCACGGCCTGGACTAAAGGGGATCCACGGCCACCGAAAGCGATGGTGTAAAAGGGGGGGGAACGGAATCTAAGTAGGTCCCGGATTTCCCAGAGCCCGCCCAAAGCGGGTGGACTTGCTGTAGCGGAGTCTCCCGGTCTTTTCCCCGACGTCTTGTTGCAGGGCAACAACCCAACAAGAAAAAACAAAATAAATAAAGGTAGAAAAAGAAAACAAAAACAGAAAGAAAACAAAAGCACTAACGCCAAAAAAAAAAAACCCAAAAAAACCTATCTTCTTTAACCCCCTTCAGGCCCGGGGTTTTTTTTTTTTGACATTTTGTTTTCCCCCCTCCCTTCTGAAACCATAACTTTTTTATTTTTCCACCTACATAACAGGGTGAGGGCTTTTTTTTTGTGGGAAAGATTAATTTTCAATGGGTTTTTTTTAAATATACTATAGAATATACGGGGAAACCGTAAAAAAATTAAAGTGGGACAAATTGTGAAAAAAAACATATTTTCGCCAGTTTCTGGGTATTTTTTTTTTACGGCGTTAATCAAAGGGAAAATATATGGTTATCTGTATTCTACAGGTTTTTTATGCATCCGGAAATACCAAACTTGGGGTTTCCTTATTTTTGGTCCCGTAAAAAAATTCCAAAACATTTTCTTTTTTGACATTTGCCCCACTGCCCCAGTTTGTGTGCCCAAATAACTTTTTTGTACAACACCTAGGACGTCGTGAGGGTGATTTTTTTGGGGCTGAAGTGTATTTTTTATCGCTAGTATTTGAATCATGCGATTTTTTGATCATTTTTTTTCCATTTTTTTTGGAGTAAAGAAAAATGCCCAAAAAAAACGAAAATTTGGCGTTTTTTTTTTTTTTTCTCACGTGTTCATTGGGGATAAACATTTTATTTTTTTTTAAGATCAATTTTTTCAGAGCGGCGAACCAATTATTGAAACTTTTTTTTTTTTTAATGATTTTATTTAAAATGGGGAAAGGGGGGATTGAACTTTAATACTTTTTTTTTTGAAATTTAAAAATTTTTTATTTATTTTTTTACAAAAACTTTTACCCCCCTTGGGCGCCACACCGCAAATTTTTTTAAAAAAACCTAATCTGCATGGGGAAAAGCTTTGGGTCCAAAAAAAAACGGCGGTTTCCCCACTCCCGTCCGACGGAAGGGGGGCCCAAACCGGCCAGGGTAAGGACGGAGCCTTCAAAAGGCTCCCCCCCACCATGCCCGGTCGCGGAGGGGGCAGCTAGCTGCCGGTGCCGATGACCGTACCGAACGGAGCGCGGCACTGATCGCGTTTCTTAGACCCGGCCATCTTTTCCGCGGGCTGATGGGAAAAACAGCGCCAGGGGGGCGGAGCCACCCCCCGACGCTGTTAGGCCCATGTTCACACGGCATTCCCGACGGATTTGTGTCCCGTATTGAGGCCAAAATCCCCGTGAATGGGGGCGAGATTTGCCCCCAACCCCCCCAGGCTGTGCGGGGGGGGGGGGGGGGGTCGGGACGACCCCCGCAAACCCCTTTTGGGGGGCCCGGGGGACGTACTAAAACGCCCAGGGTCTTGGGGTTTTAAAACACCACTTTTTTTTAATTGAAAAAAATAAAAAATATGAAATCAAAGCAACAGCCCCGGAGGTACTGTGTTGGGGCTCCCCCCGGGTCTGTACTTTGATTGTCACTATTGATTTTTATTATTTGACTTATGTCATGTATTAATTTTTTATAAATAATTAGCAGGGTAGTCCCTGGGTGGTAGTTGTGTGCCTTTTAGCATGTCACCTTTTAGCAAAATTAATTTTTTTTTAATTGTGGGGTTAAACATAAATTTTTTTAAAAATTTTTTTAATAAAAAATGTTGGTTTTTAATGAAATAGGTTTTTTGGTTGTTTTTTTGGGTTATTTCTTTGGAGCCAAAGTAAGCGTGGTGCAAAATGTCAGGCAGGCTCCCTGTCGGGGACAGGCAGAAGGGAGGACACCGGCAATGGTTCGGGTCTGGACGGCTTTGGTCAGGGAGGGGGCAAGATGCCGTGGGGCGGGAACTGAAGCTAATGGTACGGTACACGGGGAAAACAGAACAAGGCTTGGGAAAGCTTTCACTGTAGGCTAAAAAGGGGACTAAAGTCCGGCAACAAACCAGGAAGGGGGAGGTTAAATAAGGGCAGTGACCGCAATACCCAATTACCGGTGCCTGGCCCTTTTTTTTTTTTAAAAATTCACAAGCGCCGGGGCGCCCTTTGGGTCGGGCGGCGTGCGGCGGGGGACTGGGGCCAACAGGAGTGCGGCTGGGAAGTAGGAGGGAAAAGGGGCCGCCGGGTGAGCGTTCCCCCGCCCGACATGCGGGCGGGCGGGGCGCCGTTTTGGAGACCACGGTGTCCGCACCCGGCGGGGTCCGGTCCACCCTACAGCTGTCACCCCCTTTTTTCACAGTTTGGATGGTTTCTTAGACTTCCAAGCTTCTCCATTTTTTCCCCCCAATGTAACGATTCATTAAAACCAGACATTAAATTTTAGTTTTTCAGAACACGAACATGTCTCCAAAAATTTAGGTTTTTTGTTCCTGTTTGATTTGCAAACATTAATCTGGCTTTTTTATGTTTTGTTTTGGAGCAAAGGCTTCTTCCCCGGGGAAATGGGTCTTTCGCCCTGTTTATCGTACTCGTTTTTACTGTGGGTAAGACACAATTTTACCAGCTTCTCCGCTCTTCACAAAGGGCTTTTGTTTTGTTCTTGAGTTGATTGCACAGTCAATTTCAAAACATGTTATCTGTGAGACAACGACCCCCTCTCCTCCTAGCAGTTGATGGTCCATTCCCATCTTATTTGTACTTTTGCATGTTTTTATACAGATGAACAAGCACCTTCAGTATCTGGAAAGCACCCCGATTCAGACTGTGCAAGTCCACTTATCTTCCTGATACTTTGGGTTTTTCTTTTGATTTTCCCATGATGTTACACACAAACAAGTGTTTTCTGGTGGCTTTTAAAATACAACCCCGGTGTTTTCTCTAATTAACCAAAAGTTTTCCCCTAAACCAGAAGCTTTTAAAGGGGCAGACATCATATTGGTCTTCCCCAAAATTTTTTAAAGGCATATAATCCTAGTGTTGTAAAAAATTTTTACTTTGCAAAAGTAATAAAAAAGCCTTAAAAAATTATCCTTCCATTTCTGGCATTTGGCAAAATAAAAATTGGTTCCTAATGACCTAAATTGGGTAAGGGTTTTTTTTGATTTCATGTCAGATGGAAAGAAAAAAAAACAGTGTGTCTTTTTTATTGTGTAGTAAACTTCTAGTTTTAACGGAAAACAAGTTTTGGTACGGGACCCCTTCATCAGGCCGATAGCTTGGACTTGGAGTTCTATATACTGATAGAGAACTGCCTATCCCTGTTCATAGTATATACTTTTTGTTGAATATGCTATGAAGCTGCTTTATTGCCTAGGTAAAGGACAGCCTTTACCTAAAACTAAATTATGTTGCAATGACCATGCACGGATGCCTTTCTGCATTTTAATAAATTAATTTATGCAAATTCCTGGAGAGAGGAGTGTAGTTCTTTATCACTTGATATTCTGAGTATTTGTGGTGGTAATGGTCAGACCACTTGAACTAGTACCCACTAACATTACTGTACCACTACAAACTGTCCTGCCTGTCAATACTGGTTTGTTTAATGGTTCTGTTCTAAAAAATAATCTCAAAATGTATCTATTAAATGGCCAAATGGAGATCAGAAGGGAACCAAAAGGACACTTGTTACCTCTATCTCTAGGGGATCCTTCCCAATGTAAAATTTTAAATACAAAGGGAAAATGTAGCAGAACCCACCTTTGGATTTTGCCAGTGGAGATGGAATTTTTGGGCACATGTATGAAAAGGGGTTGCGCCAGTTTTCTGGTGTACTTTGAGCCCAAAAGAATGTATGAACAGGTGCACTCCAAACTTTGGCGTGATAAGTCCCTTTGTAATGTGCCAAAGACACTTTTTAGTGCGCCAAAGATTAGGGATGTTCTGGGAGCATGTCGAACCATATTCATAAAAGTAGACACATCTGAGAATCTTTGATGCCAAATCTAGGCGCAGAATAGTTAGAACAGCCAGATCAGGTTAAAGGTGTTCTGCCTGAGCCAGACTTGTCGTATTGGCAAGACAATAAACTTGTACATATGAACTGCAGAAGAACAGGTTCATACATTCTGGCGCATTCTACACTGCTTTAAAGGGATCTAGAACTAGCTTGTCAGCACCAGGATTCATACATGTCACTCTTAGTTCTTGATTCTCTGCTTTATCCCAAGACCTGTATTCTGATAATTGTACTATAGCTAGATTGTTTCTTTTTTGACAAATGCAACCTAAATTGACTTTGGATAATGACATGGCCTACAGGATAATGTTGTAAGATTTCTCCGGCCCTCCAGCCAATCCATTTGGTGACTGGAGTAAGATGATTAGATAGATCACTCAGTCATTGAAGGCAAAAGTGATATAGAAGAGATTACTTGACAGTCCCGAGGATCTTCTTGAGCAGGAGGCTCATCCACTTACAACTCAGTAGAAACGAGCAATGATATGGGTGGGCGTGTTTTGACCATTTTGGCAGATTTTAAGGGGTTGACTCGCTTCAATGATTGGGTTTTAATTAAAAGATCTTTAAAAAACAAGCAGCTTTGCAATATATGTCCATTACAAATGTCCTACGGATTTTTAGTTATCCTTGGTAGTAGGAGTGCATCAGCTCCTCAAATCACTATAGCCACAGACCTGTTGATTTTTCTCTCACTGGCTGTCAGTGCTGGTGAAGTCATTAGCTTCTCAATGCAGGTCAGAGCACAGAGCCCCTCCTGCACAGCATGAGGTCACTTGTGATGCTTCTGTAGGGAAGGGAGGGCTCTACTCCAGGCTTCTGTGTCTGTGTAGCTGTGCTGCCTGGATTAACCCTGTGTGTGCCTGCTCCCTCCTGGTCTCTACACAGATTGAGGAGAGCAGAGGTAAAGCTGATCTGTGGTCAGTACAATGTGACAGCAGTGAAGTGTGTTACTATAATCATGATGTGTCTGTGGAGCTTTGACTATACTAATAGGACAGATCAGGGGGGCATGTGAACGGTTCATATCCCTCCCTGCTCTGCTGTATTAGGGACACATAGTGATTATAGTAACACACTTCAAAGCTGCCCTATGTCCTGATGGGAGGACAGCAGAGAACAGGGTTTGTTTGTTGTTGCTTGAGATTTGTATGCTAAGCAGTGGGTATAGGAACCTTTACACCCCCCTGCTCTGCTATTAGCATACACAGCTTCACAGACCTCTGGCTCCATAGCCACTCATAGATCAGCCCTCTCCCTGCTGTCTCACGCAGGGTTAACTCTGGCAGCAAACCCCCCTCCCCTCCCCCTGCTGTATAGAAGTTACTGCAGTCTGAGTAGGAGAGCTGTCTGTGTGCTGAGGGGAGAGGGGAAGGGGGAGGAGAAGAGGCAGACAAGAAGCACGCCCCTGAATTCAAAAATCCTATGGTGCCAGACACACTGAGGTAGGCTGAAAACCTATAGTGAGACAACTCCTTTAAGACAGTTTGAATGACATAGTTCACCCTATTGAACAACTTCAACTGTTTTCCAATCCAATGATGGGCCATGACGCTGAAACAATGGAAGACCAAGCAAGACCGGAGCAGAGGTACTGGGTAGAACAAACAACGAGATTTCTTCCTGGTGGGAACCTCCAACTTTTAGAGACAGAAGTTTTGTGTGGAACTGGACTGAATCCTCCAGAAACTCCCCATTAGTAGATGAGAAACGCAGGGTTTTTTAAAAGCGGGAAACAGGCAGATAGAACTTCTCCAGCAGAGATGGGTGGATAAAGTTATCAGAAGAACCAGAATCCAACAGGGTAGGAACATCAAAGGTGGTACCAGACGCGTAATGAGGAGTGACCAGAGAGGTCAGACGAGGAGCAGATACACCATCATTCAGGGTTACGTCACCAACAAAACCTTGGTACTTAGGTTTCTGGGGTGCAGGCGGGTGGACTAGGCAGTTCTTTAGGTAGTGTCGGACACTACCACAGTAAAGACACAGGTTAAGACTGCGCAGACGAGTGTGGTCCTCCGAGCAGAGATGAGTTCGGTTCACCTTGAGTGGGCTCATCTTGAGGAAACGCAGGTGCATGGTGAGGTAGACTTGGGGGGGCAGGTATAAAGTGTGGAGGCTTGCAGGGCTAAGAGGATGAAGACTGCTGGCAAAGCTTTCTCTCCGCAAAGCGGATATTGATCCGGGTATTCAGTGCGATGAAGTCGTCCAGAGTGGTAGGTAGGTCACGACCAGCCAGCTCTTCATTGATGTTTCTGTTAAAAGGTAATTTGACAGAAATTATTAGTAGTATACGGTCAATAAACTGTTAATACATACACAGGGTTAAAATATAACCAACTGCACACACATGCACAAATACTATTTTATAAGTTGATGGCATAGGTATTTTGGGTGACTACGATGGTTTAAGCTGGTTAGAACTGGTTGGGGAGTTATTAGCCAATGAAAAACGATAAGGTGGAGATGAATAGAGGGCTGAGCCTGGTATATTTAACTGTATTCCACAAATGGTATTTTAACATTGCATCTGCCAATTTAGAGTCACACACACATGGAGAAATACATAAAAGGTGGGGGTGAGGGGAAACCAAGGGTGGAAGACTGTGGCAGAGCCAACAAACCTTGCAGAAGGTTAGACACCATGTTGAAGTTAAGAAGACAGCCATGGGGCTTTTTGTGGATGAAAGAAGGGTATCCTCTCGTACATTTTCATAAACAAACACTCAAAATGGGTAATGTAAATGCAGATTTTGTTATGTCTTTTATATCTATGTAACTTTTAATGTTATAATTCTTGGAGGAATGTGAATAAATCTCCACTTTCTTTTATAAGTGTGTTGTGAAGTCCTGCTTACATAATAAGATTTCTGATTGAACCTAGATGTGTTAATATTATAAGCCAGAATTTTATTTATATTGATAAAGACCGTTGTCTCACAACAACCTACTCACGGTAATCATAGATCTGTTATCTTGTCATTAAAGGAGTTGTCCCATTACAAGCTTTCAGCCCACTTCAATGCTTCTGGCGGCAAAGCATTTTTGAATTCAGGGGTGTGCTTCTTGTCTGCCTCTTCTCCTCCCTCTTCCCCCCTCCCTCAGCACTCCATAACTTCTATACAGCAAGGGGGGGGGACGAGGGGGTTTGCTGCCAGAGTTAACCCTGTGTGTGCCTGCCTAGGTCTGCTGCAGGCTCTTGCTTCTAGATCAGCTGCACTGTCAGCTCCACGGAGACAGGAGAGGGCTGATCTATGAGTGTGGAGAGGTCTGTGAAGCTGTGTATGCTAATAGCAGAGCAGGGGGGATGTAAGTATTCCTATACCCCCTGCTTAGCATACAAATCTCCACATCTCCAGCAACAAACAGACCCTGTCAGAACAGACACAGGGCAGCTGTGAAGTGAGTTACTATACTCAGGATGTGTCACTAGTACAGCAGAGCAGGGAGAGATATGAACCGTTCACATGCCTCCTTGATCTGTTCTATTAGTATAGTCAGAGCTCCACAGACACATCATGATTATAGTAACACACTTCACTGCTGTCACATTTTCTGACTACAGATCAGCCTCTGCTTTCCTCAATCTGTGTAGAGAGCAGGAGGGAGCAGGCACACACAGGGTTAATCCACACAGACACAGAAGCCAGAGCCCTCCCCCTCCCTCCACTACAGAAGCATACTGTGCTGGAGGGGCTCTGTGCTCTGACCTGTATTCAGAAGGTGATGAGTCACCAGACCTGACAGCCAGTGAGATAAAGATCAACAGGTCCGCTGCTATAGAGATTTGAGCAGCCCGATGCACTACTACTAACGGGATAACTTTAAAAACAGAAGGGCATTTTTTAAAAAGAACATATATTGCAAAGCTGCTTGTTTTTTTAAAAAACTTTTAATTAAAACCCCCTCAATTTTTAGCGAGACAACCCCTTTAAAAGAAATTTTAAATTTTCCCCCCACTATATTTTTACAGAACCATGAAAGGCCCCCCCCCAAAAAGGGAGCAATGGGGGTATTGTCGTTCCACGTAAGCTCTGAGGCCAGGGTGCAAAACCCCCGGGTTGGGGAAAACTAACCAAAGTAGAGGCCCTTAAAGGACTTGAATAACGGATGCAAATGGTGGCCTGCTCCCCGGTTTTCACAAAGATTTTTCTGAAGGTTTCCAGCAATTTCCCGGCCCGATCCCCTTTTAGCGATCCCCTCCTCCCCGAGTGCCGGGGAGGCCCAAAGGGCCCAAAAATTCAACCATGAAAAGGGAAGTGATCATAAACACCCCCCTTGGCATTTGGGCAGATGGAAACTGGTGAGCCAGGAAACCCAAAAGTACACTGATTGAGGAACCGTGGCAGGGGATTTTGGGGTCCCCAAAATAACAGGGAGGCGAGGCAGATGGGGGCTGGGATTTCATGGGCACGAGAGGTGAGCTACAGCAGGGAGTGGGGCAGATGTAAGGGCCATTGGCCAAGCAGATTCCTCCCAAAAAAAGTGGTTTTGAAATGGTTTTTAACTTCTGGAAAAAAATTTTAACCAAAATAAAACCCATGACGGGTTTAAATTTAAAATTACGAAAGTTTGGGAAGGTTAAATCCCCGGGGGGATCCCTTGATGGGGCACTTTTATTTCTGTCATGAACCCGGTGGTTTCAGTATAAAATGAACCTTTATCATCCATATTTATGGATCCCCGTGATCAAGGGGTAGTATGGTGGGGCCCACAGTGACCGTGAAATGAGGGTAAGACAGCAGGTGCCCGACAAAAGGTGACAAGACACAGGCAGGTTTTTTGGGCCCTTTAATTT
Source organism: Phyllomedusa bahiana (assembly GCA_025379985.1). Classification (NCBI taxonomy): domain Eukaryota; kingdom Metazoa; phylum Chordata; class Amphibia; order Anura; family Hylidae; genus Phyllomedusa; species Phyllomedusa bahiana. The sequence continues at coordinate 82,345 of JAODAL010001767.1, forward strand.
GCTAATAAGGTCCCAGGGGGGGTAAGGGATGGTTGCGGGCAGGTAAATGTGGGTAACATTCCTTTGGGAGCGTCAGGTAATGCCAAAAGGTAAATTTAAGGGACAGAACAATTAACCCGCATTTGGGGTTTTTTTTTTTTGCTCAAAGTTGTGGACAACAACGACCTGATTTTTTGGAGCAAGCGTGGATGTTCCCCTTTTTTGCAGACAAGGTTTTCAGGTTAATTGAAAAGTTTAAAAAGGGGACTGTTTCTTTAAAAAAACGAGTAGTGCGCACAGGTTTCCCGGAAGCCGGGGAAAAAAAGCGGGAACTTAACCTTGGTGGGCGCCACCTCTGGCCCGCAGTACTGACAGGGCCCGAGGGCAGAGATAAAACAGAGAAAAGGGAGCAGGGGTGCAAGGAGCCTTGGGATGGGGGCCCCGGGTAAGGTAATTTTTATTTGTGAGATAAATTGATGTTTTCATTAGAACTTTTTGGGGGTAACCCGAGGGTTTTTTATCACTCTTTTTTTCCTTTTTTCAAAAATTTTGAAAATTTTAAACTATAAATCAATTTTGTTTTTTTCCATTATTCATTTTAAAAAATTTTTTGTTAGGTTACAAAAAAGAGTGGGCAGATACAAAACTATAAAAAGTATTCCTAGATAAATTGTCCAAAACAAAACCCCCCTGTTGGGCCCTGGACCTTTTTTTAGACAGAAATGCACAGCCCGTAAACTTTTCTGTCAATTTTTTTGGAATGAGGAACAAAGTAAAAACATACTATTATGGTGAACTATGGAGGTAGGGAAGGTTTTTTCAAATTTTATCTTTCTTATTTTTCCCGAAATTTTACTGACCATTCTCCAAATTTTTTAAAAATGGGTTTGTTTTTAAAAGGAAAATAGTAAAGTATAACCACCTGTGTATTAACATTACCGCTTAGCCAGGATTCGGCTTGGTACTTTTTGGTTAGGGGACATGAGCCAAACCCCGGGGGTTTTTTTAAAACCCCTTTCCCGTTGACTGTCCATGTGGTAAATTTCTTTGTGGGCCAAAATTATTCTTTTTGTTTCCCCTTGGGGGTGTTGGGTTTTGGGTGTTTTTTTGGGTTTTTGGCCGGCTTTTTTTGGTTGCTCTCCCGCTTTTTTCCTTTGTTAATGCCCAAAAAATGTTGTTTTGAAAAAATATATTTTTTTTGGGACATCCAAAAACCTTTTTGAAAAAAATTGGCATAGGGTTTCACAATGTGCTACTGATAAGGGAAAGTGTATGTACTCCTTTTTTGTGCCCTTTGGGCCCTTTGATTTATTCTCTATTTGGTTTTTCCCGTTGTGTATGTTTCCTGTTTGTCTTCAGTTTATTTTCTGTCTGTCCCCCCGTTTAATTTAAAGGGAATTTTTCGGGAAAAGATTTTTCCCTGGGGGTCCCCGCGTTCGGGGGGGTGGGTTTACCTAAAGGGGCAAAAACCCAAGGGAGATTAGGGGATCCCTAACAACCTAACCCCAAGAGGGGCCCCATATCCTTCTTTGCTAATAAAAGGGGCTGGGATTTTTTTTACCTACAGAGGCTCTTGTGTAAAACCCACTTTTTAAAATTTTTTAACCCAACCCCTACTGTGGGGGGCAAAATAAAATTTTAAAGGGGGCCAAATTCCTTTTACTTTCTGGGGGGGGGCCTTTAAAAAACTACAAATTTTTCTGGGGAACCGGGATACTCAACCCAAACCTTTTCCCAGGGGGGGCCTAATTTTTTACCCTAACTTCATAAATAGGGGCAAATATTTCCCAAACCCAACCCACGGGGATTGTATTTTAACCTCCCTAAATAAATACCTCCTAACGAAGCGGGCTTGGGTTTCCCATTTCAGGACTGGGATAAAAAGCCCCCTTTTAAAGGGTTTTCTTGGTTGAAACCCCTTAGCCGGATTCGGCTTTGGGGCTTTGGGGGGTTAAGCCTTGACCCAAATTTCCTTTGGGTGGGGTGGGGGTTTTAAAACCCCTTTTTAAAGGCCCCGCCGCCCTTTGGGCTGGTGTTTTGCTTTTTTTTTCCCTAGTTTTCCCTTTTTGGGCTGTAGTTTGTGGGTTTTTCGGGTTTTTTGGGATTTTGGCTCTTTCTTTCTGGTTGCTCCCCCGATTTAAATCCTTTTTTTAAGGGCCTATTCCTTTTGTGACTTCAGCCTGTCTGACCTTTCCCTATTTTTTTTGTCGGGTTTTTTCCTTTTTCCCTTTTTTGTTTCCTTTTATCTTCTGTCCTGTTTGCCCCCCCTTTTTAAACCGGGAATTGTTTGGGAAGGGGTTCCAGTGCGGGGGTGGGCCCTCCGGGGGCGGGTGAATTTCTGGGAAAGGGGCAAGTCAGGGCAAGATTGGGGCCCTTAACCTCCCCTACTGGGGGGCATATATATCTTCCAAAGCTACAAAAAATTTGGGCTGGATGACTCCCTTTAAAAGGGCCCCTATGTACAATATTTTTTAAATTTATCCCAAACCTGTCTACTGTGGGGGAGGGGGGGGGGGGGGGGAAATTTTTCTTCTTGGGGGGGGGGGGGGGGGGGGGGGGGGGGCACCATTAAAAAATCCCTTCAAAACAAAAACCTGAAGGGGGCTATTCCCCAAGGGTACCTATATACCAAACCCAAACCTTTCTTAAATGGGACATACATTCTTTCTACCAAGGGGCATGAAACCTAAAAACCTACTAAGGGGATTTTTATAACTCCCTTTAATGGGGAAAACCTAATTTCTCCCAAACCTATTGGTCTATTTATAAACCCCCCAACAAAATTGGACCCCTTTTATAAGAACAATGGGTGACTCCCCATCCCCCACAGTAAGCACCTGGCTTTGGTATCATAGGAACGCGGGTTGCTGCGTGCATTGGGCATCATCATGTTTTCCTAAAAAAACCCCCTTTTGGTAGGAAAAATATAAAATTCCCTTATAAATATTTTTATATAACTCCCCCATAAAAGGGTTGCATTTTTAGGAGTTTTGGAGGTTTTTTTTATCGACAAAGTTGAAATCGGTAAATTTTTTAATGTTGTTTCAAAATTTTTTTTAAAATCATGCGATAATTTAAAGGTTAAAATCGTTCATCAACTATTAAAAACCCGCGCCTTTTTTCGGCGCTTCCTTAAATTTTGGGGGCCAGCAAATCAGCTTACAGAAAAAGAGCAGGGTGAGATTTTGGGTGCGACATTTTAACGGGGATTTGTAGGGGTTGCGATTGGCGGAAAAAAATAACTTACCCTTTTTTACAATAAACACCCTTCCTGTTCATAAACCCGTGTCTCTAAAGCGCTCTGGGCGTGGGGAGGGTTTTGCTTTTCCCCTGTGCCCCTACCAGCTTTACGGAAATTAAAACTTTTTTTCTTCAAAAGAGAAAGCTCTACTGTTAGCTGTGAGCCTTAGAACTTAGTTAGATCAGAGGGTTGGAAGATTTTAAGTAGTTAGGGAGTGAATTTTAAAGGAGCATCCTACGGCTGTAAAGTCACGGAGGGGAAAGCGGGGGAGGAGCGGAGCCCGCGGGCGAACACAGGTAAACTCTTTAAAGAATTACTGGATAAAGTTCACCAAGACTTAGATGTAGACATTGCACTGCAATAGCTATATTATTAAACAGTTTTCTATTGAAATTATTTCGGGATATTGGGCAGCCTGAACTTATATTAGGATACAAATCTTTTCTAGTAACTGCAGGTCTCTTTGTTAGGTGCATAACTCCTCTTTTATTATCAGTATACATTTCAGAATAGGTGTTCTTTTTCAATTTTGTCCATTCCAGCTTTGTTGATATAGCCACCTTGCAGTTAAAATTAGAATCCCAGCAACTTTGTAGTCAGGCACGGTTCGATTGGTGCCAAAAAATCCTTTTATTATCGTATACGCTTACAGATACGTGTTTTTTCAACTTGCGCACTAAAGCTTTGATCATTGTGGCACTTGCACTTAAATGTGATACAGCAATTTTGTAGTCACCACAGAGTTGAATTGAAAGGGCGCAAAATATTTTCCTTTTTCTTTTTCGAATACATTACAGATACTTGTTTTTTGACTTTTGCGCAATACAGCTTTGTTCATTGAGGCACCTTGCACTTAAATGTGAATTACAGCAATTTTGTAGTCACCACAGGTGGTATTGATAGGTGCCCAAAAATTACCTTTTATTATCCGCAATACATTACAGATACGTGTTTTTTGCACTTTTGCACAGTCCAGATTTTTTTATAGAGCACACCTTGCAGTTAAATTTGAATCAGCAATTGTGTAGTTACTCCACAGGTGACTTATTAGGGTGCCAAAAAATACCTTTTATTTATGCGAATACATTTATAGATAGTGTTTTTTTTCACTTTGGGCACTATGCTTTGTCAATTGAGGCACCTTGCACTTCAATGTGAATAACAGCAATTTGTAGTCACCAACAGGTGAATTGAAAGGTGCCAAATACCTTTTATTATACGTATACATTACAGATACGGTTGTTTTTTCACTTTGCGCACTACAGCTTTTCTCATTGAGGCACCTTGCACTAAACTGTGAATACAGCAATCCTTGTAGGTCACCCAACAGGTGATTGAAAGGTGCAAAAATACCTTTTATTATCCGAATACATTTCACATACGGTTTTTTCACTTTAGCACAGGGCCAGCTTGTTGATAGATCTACTTTGAAGTTAAATTTGAATACAGCAACAATTTTGTAGTCACCACAGGTGAATTGAAGGTGCCAAAAAAATACTCTGTTATTATCCGGAATACATTACAGATACGTGTTTTTTGCACTTTTGCCCAGTCCAGATTTGTTGATAGGAGCACCTTGCAGATAAATTTGACATCCAGCTATTGTGTAGTTACCATTAGGTGAATTGATAGGTGCAAATAAAATACCTGTATTATTCGAATACATTACAGATACGTGTTTTTTCACTTTGGCGCAATACAGCTTGTTCATTGAGGCACCTTGCATTAAATGTGAATACAGCTAATTTTGTTGTCACCACAGGTGAATTGAAAGATGCCAAAAAATACCTTTTATTATCCGAATACATTTCAGATACGTGTTTTTTCACTTTGGCGCAGGCATCTTTGTTGTTAGATCTACTTTGCAGTTTAAAATTGATCCAGCAATTTTTGTTTTGATTTGAGGGATTTGAGGAATAGTGTGATTTGCCATCTTTTAAATAAGAGACTTTCCAAAACTCCTCCATACAAAAACTTTAAAACTCTCAAAATTCAGTGGAGCATGAAGCAAAATTCAGGTGGTAAGCGGAGCAAAGAGGGGGTAGGGACATGGAGGTAGAGGACGAGAGAAGGTGATCCTTCCAGTGCTGGCGACAACACGCAATGCCCAGCGATCGTCAGTTGAGGGACCTGTCAGGCCTGTCATCGCTGGGTCTGGGTCCCTGTGAATCTCAAGTAAACGAACAGCGTCGCCAATCTGTCCTTCAGCAGTTTGCTTAATGCATACTTGCATCCCAGGCAGTCTTACCTCCTCGTCCTCCCAGTCCGGCACAAATTGTTCGTCATCAGCCATCATCAGCATCGTCCCAACATGAAGCAGTCTCCAAATGTCAACTAGTGTACCCACCACTGTGGATAATCCATTTTCTGAAGACCTCTTTGCTGAAAATGCGGTTAGGGTAAGAAGGCATGTTAAAAGATCATGAGGCCATGGAGAGTCGAATTTCTCTGCTCCTGTCGCCCAGTTACTTGATGCCATCAGAGGAGGAGAAGGAAGCCGTCAATCGGCAATAAATCCCGGGGCGTCGGCAACGCCCTTGCAGTCCTCTTTTGCTTGTAGCCGCAGCTCCTGGATGCAGAATGTCAGTGACGATCCAAGTCACCTGTGTTGATGAGGATGTGACGGACATTGCGGAATCCAACTTTTGGTTTTTTCAGCCAGATTTGCCTTGCGAGCGTTCAATTCATGGACGAGGAGGGAAGACGTAGGGGTAGTGTCAGTTCGTGGTTTCCAGCATCAAAATGGGAGAGGGCCGGTCGCAGAAGTATGTGATATGATTCCGCAGCCACAGTCAGCGCCAACCCCGCTCACTCGCTTTATCGGCCGTCAAAAGGTCCGGACCTCTCAAGCCTGGGCCTTCTTTGGAACCCTCTGATTAACCCGCTTGTATATGCCCCCTTTGCCGTAAACGCATAAGTAGGGGCAAGACCTTTAAGGGGAAAAACCCACCCCCAACATGTTGTCACACACGAATGCATGAGTTGAAAGGGGAACCTTTGGGCCCAAAAAAGGCCGACCGACGCCGGGCCTCCAACCACTGTCACACCTCTTTTCCGCCCCTCCTCCTCCGCCACCCCCAAAGCGTTCCTCACCCCCATGTCTCTCAAGCTATCAGGGATCAGCTCCGTTTCAGCCTCCACCGCGCCCAAGTACCCCCACACCACCAGGACCCATCCTACCCCTTCTCCTCCGCCTTTTTGAGCCTCACCCCTACGCGGCCAGTCTAGCACCAGCCTTCTGTCTTCCAGGTTTGGGGCAGAAAAAACACTTTAACCCCAAAACCATCCCAAACCCAAAAGCCTGAATGCGGCATTGCAGGTTTTTTTTCCCTTTGGGAAAATTTTTTTTTTTCCCTGGGGGACACAAATGGGTTCCGCCACCGGGCCCCTGCCGCCCCCTCCCAGAGCCGAGCGGGCATTTCTTTGCCAAAAAGCCCCCCCCCGCCCTGGCCAGCCACGTGTCAACTAAAATTCAGCGCGTTGTCTGCATCTGTGCCGGAAAACCCATTACCCGACACATGGACAAAACACGGCCAAGGCCCTATATTTGTGACGCTATGGGTGGGGGGGTAAAATTCTCGGGGGGTGACGGTGGCTCAGGCTCGCCACGCCCCAAAAAACCCCGCAGGGATGGTGGGGGTCTTTCCCCAAGGTCCTTGGTGGCATCACGGCCAGAGAACCGGGCCCGTTTTAAAATTTAATCGCTTGGGACCGTCCAAAACAGGTCAGGATTTGTGACGGCTCTGCACGAGACCGAGGTGGCTGGGGACAAAAACCTTTGTGCCAGGAAGGTGGTGTGCGAAAAACGGGGAAATCTCTCCCCGCCCTTAAGTTGGTAGGCTGGAGCACACCCTTGCCCGGCAATGTATAACTTTGGCCAAAATTTTTTAAGAAAACTACCCGGGGCTGGACTGCCTGCTGAAAAGGGCCAAGCTAGTTGCACTTCCCCGTTCCACCCGCTTCTCCCCCCCCCGGGTGCGTTGCAGCGTCAGCTCGGCCTCCCCCCCTCAAACCTCTCATTGTTGAGTGGGAAAAAGCTGGAATTCCACCCCCACTGCTCCACGATTGTTGGGAGCAGCGCAATTTCCATTGATAAAGTACAATGGCCTGACAAGCACGGTCGGACTCGGGGGGTTTTAACCCCCGAGAGTGGAGGCAGGTGAAAGAGCTCTGCACCATTTCTTGCCAGTTGAAGAGCCACCATAAATGGTCATGCGGGACAATGCCTTGTCAGCATGAGCATGTGGTGATCTTAGTTCTGGAACGATCGTTGGACACTCTAAAACAACAGGTCCGCCAGCGACGGATGAGGGAGACGGACACAGATGCGGACACGGAGCCTTTTCTCCAATAAATCCACACAGGCCGACAGTTTCACATTTTCATCCGGTCTTCATTATGCAGAGGTTCGGGGTCCAGGGCTAGTGCAAGGGGGGGGGGGGGGGGGGGGGGGGGGGGGGAAGGGGGGGGGGGGGGGGGGCCCCCCCCCCCCCCCACCCCAGGAGGGGGGGGGGGATGGAGCATAGCTCTAGGGTAATCATCTCAGGCAAGTCAGGGCTGTGTTGAAGCTGTGCCGGAGTAAGCGAGGAGGAGGAGGAGATATTACTAGACCTGACGTTACGACGTCCTGCCTGGAAAGAGGTTGGCGCAATTTGAGGCGGAGGAGGAGTGAGGAAGATCAGTTTGCTAGTTGTTTTTTTTTAAGTTTTTAAATGCCCCTCGACCCAGAGGCTTGGGAAATCAAGGCTCCAATTCTCACATGACGTGCTTGGATGCTCCATTTCCTCCAACATGATCCCTCGCATTAAGACCATCAAATGAACAAAGTTAACTGGGTGGCCACTCTACTGGATCCCCGGTACAAACAAAAACTCAGCACTTTCCTTCACCACCCAAATAGAAGTAAAAATGCGGAAAGGGAGACATTGCTGTGATTGATCAACAGGAAGAATACTGTTGCGTCTGCTTCACGTTCCCAATGTCACGGTGGAACAACATCAAGCGACGTGACAAGCAGTTGAGTGCAAGTAGCGCGTAGCGGCAGCAGAAGGCTACGGTGAAGGAAGCATAATTGGGTGACCTATGGCAAATCTTTATTTACAACGCCACCAACGCATGCAATGCAGGGACACATCCAACACAGAGTCCAGCTTAAGTCAGGTGCATGACTATCTGCGTTCATCACGATGTTCTTTGTATGTGTTCGGACTCAATAGACATTCTAGGTATCCCAACTGGACGAAGGGCCGAACTCGCTCGCCACGCCTTAGGAGGTTTTGTCCTGCCAGCAGCCAGAGTTCATATTGAGGGACCTTCAGCACTGCTGGAGGAGTTAATTACAGACAAAACGCATCCGGCTTTCCAAGATAATGTGGATCGTTTGACTTTCATCAGATGAATCAGGCATGGATCTTGATGATGTTGTGGCCCCAATTGCCGTGGTCACCGATTAGTTGCCAGTCTACTTCAGATTACTCTTCAAACAGAAATGGTCCTCTTGAAACTTTAAAATGATCATTTCTTACTGAAATTTTTATTCCTCTTTCCCAACAGTTCATTGTGCTGTTTTGCTGTGAAGGAGGCACTATAAAAGACAGCAAGGTTCATGACAACACCGTATTCACATTTTACTCACTTTATCTTTAGAAGTTTTAGCATTTTCAATGGTTTTGAGGTCATGTTGTTGTGAGATTACAGCAATAAATCATGGTCCTTTGGACAGAAATGTGGGCTTCTAAGTTGGAATTTCTCCCCACACAATTTTTAACAGTGGCTGAGAAGTCATTTTTTTAATTTTTTTGGGTAATGCTGCTTTGAAATGCACGCGAAATCTATCAGGTCCGTATTCTAAATGTTGTTTCTAACAGACATTTGTTCTTCACAATTGTCGCAAAGTGGCTCAGAGGGTCATGCTTTGAATTTTTGGAAATTTTGCTGTGACATGCAGCTATACTACAAGTCCTATTGTAAAAATATGTGTTTCTAACAGGGACATTTGTTCTTCACCCAATTGTCATTGTGGTCAAGGGTCATGCTTTGAATTTTTGGGGGCGATTTTGCTGTGACATGCAGCTCTATAATACAGGTCCTATTTATAAATAAATGTTGTTTCTCAAAGACATATTGTTCTTCCAATTGTTCCAAATTGGCTCAAGGGTCATGCTTCTGAATGTTTGTGGGCATTTTGCTGTGACCATGCTGCTATACACTGGGTCTCTTATAAAAAAGTTGTTTCTAACAGACAATTTTGGTCTTCACCAATTGTCAAAAGTGGCTCAAGGGTCATGCTTGAATATTTTTGAGGGGCATTTTACTGTGACATGCAGCTATACTACAGGTCCTATTATAAAAAAAATGTTGTTTCTAACACATTTGTTTTTTTACATTGTCAAAAGTGGCTCAAAGGGTGATGGTGCGTGCGATGTCAGAAACAGGAATAAGTAGGACACTGTTAAATGGACACATATTGCAAAAATACTTGTTATAGCAAGATCATAAACATAGATATCAATACCAGTATTGAGACAACCCATATAATACAAGTAAAAAAAAGAGAAACAAAAGACATGTGGGATTCCATCGATTTTTAAAAATGTGGTTTCTAGAATTAAACTACTAAAAACTTGCAATGATACAAAATAGTGGTAAAAAAATTCCTTGAATTGTACTAGGGAGGTACAGGAAACTTGACCAGTGGATGTAGGTTATCAGAAGGACATGGGAGTTGGAGCACAGGGACAGAGAACAGTACAGAGACAATTTTCCTCCAGAATGTTGAGTAAAATGAGAATAAGATTGCAAGATAACGGCACCTGAGTGGAACTGGAGCGTTAACCACAGTATTTTCAAGTGAAGCTCTAATTGGTCCCCACACTCATTCGGTGGGGCAAGCGTCCCCAGGGACAGGGACGAGTATATGTCCAGTGAAACTAAAATGGTGGTTGAAAGACTCTTTTTCCGGGCACTTTTAATCTAGGTCATGCAGGTTTTGGGGGCTCATGCTGTGGCCCAGGTCAGGTATTGTCATTGTCCAGTGAAACTAAATTGGTGGTTCAAAGACTCACCTTTTCCCGACTCTTTTTAATTTGGGGGTCAGACAGGTTTATTGGTATACTGCGGGTCCAGGACAGGTATAGTCAATGTCCTGGTGATAACTAAATGGTGGTTGAAAGGACTCCTTTTTCCGGCACTATTTAATCTAGGGTCTGCAGGTTTGAGGGCTCATGCTGTGGCCCCAGGACAGGTATAGTCATTGTCCAGTGAAACTAAAATGGTGGTTCAAAGACTCCTTTTCCACGACAATTTTTAATTTGGGGGTCAGACAGTTTATTGGTCTACTGCGGTCCAGGACAAAGGTATAGTCAATGTCAGTGAAACTAAAATGGTGGTTGAAAAGACTCCTTTTTCCGGCACTTTTTAATCTGGGGTCATGCAGGTTTGGGGCTCATGCTGTGGCAGGGACCGTCTACGTCAATGTCCAGTAAACTAAATGTTGTTTGAAGACTCCTTTTTCGGCAACTCTTTTAAATCTGGGGGTCATGCAGGTTTGTGGCTCATGCTGTGGCCAGGACAGTGTATAGTCAATGTACAGTTAACTAAAATAGGTGGTTGAAAGAATCCTTTTCCGGCAACTCTTTTACATCTGGGTTCATGCAGGTTGGCGGCTCATGCTGTGGCACCAGGACTGGTATAGTCAAATGTCAAGTGAAACTAAAATGGTGGTTGAAAGACTCCTTTTTTCGGCACTTTTTTAATCTGGGGTCATGCAAAGGTTTGGGGCTTATGCTGTGGTCCAGGACAGGTATGGTCAATGCTCAGTGGAAACTAAAAATGGTGTTGAAAGACTCCTTTTACGGCACTTCTTAATATGGGGGTCTTGCAGTTTGGGGCTCATGCTGCGTTCCAGGGACAGGGCATATTCATGTCCAGTTCAAGTAAAATGATGGTTCAAGATCATCTGCCTTCTGGCACTTTTAATTTGTGGGTCATGGCAGGTTTAGCGGGTCATGCTTGTGGCGCAAGACAGGATAGTGAATGCGTGTGTGAGTTTTTTTTCTGTGGCTTTTATAACCTAAGTGTGTTGCCTACGCTGTATGCAAGTAATCCATTTGACTGTTATGATTGTTAATTTGCTTCCCCAGCCCTGTTTGGGTGTAAGAAAAAGGGTTTTTGTTCCCATAGACTTTAATGGTCATCGATATATTCTCCCATCGACCATGCTATCTTGTCGATGATGGTCGACTATCGACCATCGACCGATGTCGATGGCCAACGTAATCGCTCAACACTAATTATAGGTGCTAGAAAATTGAGGATTCTAAAATGTTTGTGTGGGAAATTCTGCAGAGATAAGTCGTGGCTGGGAGAAGTCATCATGGCAGTCTGCACCGGATGGGGAAGGAATAGAAAAGAGAACAACTCTCTCGGGAAATGAATCCCTGTTAGTCACTTTATGTCACTGCACTGTAATCACTTATGAGCGAAGAGCCTGCGTACAACTGGCATCTACCACTATATGGTCACTGTGTATTGCTGATATATATCTACAGAGTGCATGCATAAAAAGTTATAGTTACATGTTGTGGTTACATTTTGTCATGGTCTGGCAGTAGTAATATTAAGTAGCAATAGTATTGGGACTTGTTATTGTAGGACTTTCTTTAGTAATAATCATATGTATGGTACATTTTCTCCATGTATAGGCATATTATTCAGTAACTGTATGACTATTATTTAGGGGTATTACATTATGTAGGTGAGAGGTTTTAAAAAAAAGTTATTTTGTCAGCGCTGATTTTCATTTTAGGCCGTGTTCACACGGCTTATTCCCGACGGATTTGTGCGCCGTATTGATCCCGGCCCCATAGACAATGCTTTGTTTCGGCGCGTCCGCGCCGTAATAATTGCTTCACTTTCTCCCTCCGCGGCGGTTCCCCAAGGGGGGAGGAAAGGGGAGGGATTCCCTGTTCTCAATGAGAGCGTGTTACCGAATTTGCTGGCGGATTGGCGCCGAAATGAGCGCAAATCCGGCGGCAGTACGCGCCAATTGCGGCAGATAACTGTGTGAACGAGGCCTTCAATGACTGCTGTGCCCATGGACAGTATGTGGCGTGAAAAAATGCTGTGAAAAACCCCAGCCCATGAGCAAAGTAAACACAGAGGCCAAGCCCGGTTTTTTTGGACCTCCCCCTGGTGCAGGGAAACGTATACTTAGGGCGACATGATGTTTTTTGGGGCGCTAGACAGAAATTTATTGCGCACAAAAATAATGTAGAATGTGCCTGAATCTAGAACCCGGTTTCTGTGGGGCATAATAGGGGCCCTTCTAGCGCAAAAAAACAAGGGAAATTCAGGTCAGGCAAACCATTTTAAAAGCTCTACCCGTTCCGCAGTAATGATTTCTCTGTACTAAAAAAATTAAAAGTGTTGCTTAATTTCGGTTTGTAGGCGATAGCCCAGCACATCCCCCCCATCTCAGGCCGTTACAAAGGCTGCGGGGCTCTGTAAGGCCTGATATTGGAGTGCGTCTGAATAAAAATATAACGAATAGGGATATATATTTCTCGGGCTTAAAAGACGCCAGACTTCTGGCACCTCCCCGTTTATACATGTCGCCCTTAATGCGTAATTTCTGCAAAAAAAAAGTGTAATGCTGGGAGTCTCAGTGAGGGACATTTTGTAACAAACTTACTGTCAAATAACTCTTAAAACAAGTAGGGATTTTCCAAAGCAAAGAATTCCTTTTTATTTAGTAACATATCTTGGCACTATTACTTTAGAAAAACACTGAATATTATAGGTCACACTTGTATCCTTCAAATTGATATTCACCTCCAATGCCTAATAACAATCAGTTTGGTTTAGAAGGGAAACATAGTGATGCATCACCAGACTACAACATTTCACTGTATAATGAAGAGCAATGATGTTTACCTTACTGAAAAAGTAATCAAATTACATTTTTTGTCACATTGACCATCTGGAGCCCTATAAGGAGCTTTGGGCTTTATTGGTTTTCTTTTTAAGCACAGAATCATAGCTTATATGTGCACCGGGGGGTCCCCTTGAGTAATGGGGGGGTTTAAAGTTAAAACGTTCCGCCCCTCTTAGGGCACCTCTCTGAAAGGGTTCTGAGCGACCTGAGTTGATATTTGAAGTGAAACTCCTTAATGATCTATAGAGCGTAATTTTTTACATGAAACAATAGCCTTCCCCCTGATGAGATATTTGACTTTCACACATATCCTTTACAGTAAAAAATATCTTTAAGTGGGCTGAAGATTCAAAAATAGAAGCTAGCGAAGTGTAGATCCTAGCAGAAAATGTGACTGTTTTTAAACAGAGAAGTGAAATGTGGAACTAGGGAATTTAAAAAAAAAGGGGGGAAACTTCGGTGAAAAAATAAATCGTTTTTTCTGCTCAAACTTAATGGTCCCTTTGAAGTAAGGAGCAAGTTTAAAGGCAACCTGCCACATAGCTTATGTAGTCCTCACTGTTTATAGTGGTCTATTCTTTTTTCTGCAAGGTATGATCATTTTAGAGAATTTAGGGCAACATGTGTGAACGGGGCTGTGCCAGTTTTCTGAAGTGCTTTGTGCCCAAAAACCTGTTGTAGCTCTGTTCTATAGATGTATGAATAGTCGTAAGACAAAACTTTGCGCATCCTGTGCCAGACACAGCACTCTTAAATGCGCCAAAAAATTTATTCTTTCCCTTTGCATACCACACGCCAGTTTTTGGGAAACCCACATATGACATTTCCCCTACTTTTGGGGTTTCCCTTCTACACTAAGAAAAAGCCAGTTAGAATTGGTGAGTTGGTGCCAAGTTCATACTTGTCACCTTCAGTTCTCATTTCTGGCAAAACGTAGCCCGCTCTGCCAGAGATGAGTCCACTTTATTCATGAGTGGGTGTTAACCCCATCCATCTGCCTTTGGTTCTACCTATCACTGTGAATAGGGAGAAAGCAGTTAATAAGAGTTGGGTGGCAGGAGCCATTGGTGATTAGCCGGGGCTAATGCCTGATCAGATTTGAGAACTTACTTCTCTTAAAATCTCTTTATGTACAAAATAAAGACACGCTACTGGAAACATAGGGTGAGGGTTGAAAAACGGGGTCTGTGCCAGTTTTCGGGTGTATTTGGGCCCCATAAAGAATGTATGAAAGGTTTCACTCCCCAAAATTTGGGGCGATAAGCCCTGTGTAATGCGCCAAAAAACACTTTTTTTGCGTGCCAAAGTTAAGGGGTATCCCGGGGGCCCTCGTTAAAACATTATTTGAAGTAGGGCAATTTTTTTTTTTTCTTTTTACGCCAAACCTTTGGCCCAGAAAAAGTTAGAACAGCCAGAAACCCGGTTAAAGATGGTGCCTGAGCCGACTTGTTGTATTGGTCTACCTGCCCCCTTTATGTATGACCGCGAAAAAACAGGTTCAAAATTTTGGAGATTCTACACTCCCTTAAAGTATTTGAACTGGCCTGCCCAGCCCCAATGTCCTACATGTTTGCCCATTGTGTCTGTTACGGTTATTTCCCCTCAACAAGGCAGATAGCTATGTGAAAGGCTTCTTTTGAAGGAAGGAACCCTAAACCTGATATTTGTGTGCTTGTGGAATTTCGGGTTTTTATTTCTGGGGTTTTACATAGAAACATGTGGGTTTTGAAAAAAGACATATTTCCTCAATTAAAACCAAGGGTGGGGAAAATGTGGTGAAGGGGGAAGAAAAGGGAGTTTTAACCCCTATTTCTTGTACTGATGAAAGCTTTGAAACAGATAAGGCAAAAAACAATCTGCTGTAAGGAAGATTTCATTTCTGATTTCAATGGTTTTTAAAAATCAGGGGGTCCAAATTTTTTATATGGCTACTAGATTTTTCAAATTCTTTATTTTTCAGTAGGTATCAAACCCCTTTTTTAAAACTCAAAACTGCCCCTCTGTGGGAAACCCCTCATGAAGCTATTCCATAGATTTACAGTTCTCATAGTGAAGAAGGCTTTTCTCCTCTGGAGATTGAAGATTTTTTTCTACAGCCGAGGGGAATGTCCTCTTGTCTTTTGACGGGGCTTTACATATCCAGACTATCCATTTTTGTTTGCAGATCTTTTCATTTTGACAGTAGAGAGATGTATGTTTCTATTGACCTCAGTCCATTTATCCTGAAGGTATCTGCAAGGATTTATAACGTATTACCCGACACGGGCCAGAAGGAGAGAGGAAAAAGAGGATGTTTGGCCCCTAAAAATCTCAAAATTGAAAATTCTAGCCCCCTGGCAGCTCACAGTAGAATGTTTGACCAGTTGACCTTATACTCAAACACTGCTTCTACAGCAATGATTAGCATATCAGCTCTGCTATAATACTGGAGATAAGAATCATCAGAGAATAACTCATCATGGTAGGATGGCAGCTTGAAGCAATGACAAATCCAAGTACCAAGAAATGGCCCCAAACCCCTTATTCCAATGCGCCATACTGGGGGAAAATTAGGGGACAAATTTACTTTTGGTGCATTTAATGGCAGAACTTAAAACTGACCCTTTTTTTAATTTCCCCTTTTGTGTGTTTTTGGGGTAAATGATTTTTTTTTTTTTCCCCAAATTGCCTGTGGGGGTTTTGGTGTTAATTTCTTGTCATTTTTTGTATGTTTTTCCCAAAGACCTCCACTGTTTTTTTTCTATAGTAGATAAAATGCAGTGTAAATTAGTGCTGCATGTTTTTTAGATGCATTTTTGGGATGTTTTTTTTCTCACATGATTTGTGATGGACAAAATGCACCAAAAAAACCCGCACCATAAAAAACGCATGTACTTTAAAAAAAAAAAAAAAAATTGCCGAAAACTGTATGAAAAAAATTATACATTAAAAGAAGTATGCAGATTTTCTAGCATTATATATATCAAAAAATGTTATGCAAAATATGCAAAATGTAAGTGTTGAAGAAAGCCTTAAGGCAATTTGTTACTAGATTCATTTATCTAGAAGGATTAGTTTATAACTCATGTTTATTTTTTTTTCTAATAGCTGAAATATTTACATATTAATGGCAATCCTGAAGAAATTAAATTTCGGAAGTTATTTCGATATCATATATCTTAATAGGAAGCGGGTCAACCCCTTTGGGCAGCAATTGATTTTTGTGACATTTTAAATTAGTATATGCTCTCAATGACGATGATCATTTCAAAGGCCGGTGTTGAGCATTCCCTAGTAAAAAAAAATAGACTGTCTTGATATTTGTGATTAAAAAATTAGGTAACAGGTTACACTGATGGGAGAGTAGATTTTTAATGAATTCTTGAATACTTTTTAAGATGGTGTACAGTCATTTACTATCTAACAAAATACTTTGTAAGATTAATTTTTGAAATGCATCTCTATTTATACTGTAAATAGTTTAGATAAGAATCTAAGGAATTTCATTGTAAGCAAAGAGTATTTTGATTACATATTAGACATACAGAACTTATAAATCGTTGATTCATATGAAAAAATCTAAATATAGTGAAAAAATTCGATATCATTACTTTTGCTTGTCTAAGCATTAGGTCAGAGAAGCAAAAAGCCCCTTTTACCATCTAGCTTGGCCAAGAGGGAATAAAATGGGTGGGGCGGGTAGTAAAATGGTCAGACATTCTAAATAATTGGCATCTTTTAACTCTGACATCTTAACACCTTAAAGGGCTTCTCCCTTCATGTACCATATTATAAAATACTAAGTTATCATGAGTTGTCCTCTTTGAGCATGCTCATCTTTTAGGTAGAGTGGAGAAATATTACAAAGAGGGTCCCTGGCTATGGAGTACTTGTCCTGTCCTGCATTACATGCACAGCGCATTGAGTTGAATAGAGACTTTGAAATACCTAATTTATCCTGTGGTGGTGCTGCAGGGCAATAGTACACTTACTGCCAGTCTTCCACATAAATTACAACTTTTTGCTGGAGGTCCCAGGAAGTTATACTTTTAGTTCAATGCGGAGGACCCTTTTAAGGGCCACAATTTGTCTTTTGTCAATAGTGCATAAGCTGGGTAGGGTGTTCCGTGCTAGGTGAAGCAGTGATTTTGCTATCTAATGACAGCCAGGACCATGCTCTAATAGCTAGGATTGAAGAAACATCAGAGCTGTACTGTTTGATCCATTAAAAAAGGGAGGAAAGTGACCATAGCATTTTAGAAGTTTCAATGTCAGGGGGTCCTCTGCATCCATGACACCCGCAAAGTGATGGGTTTATAGATTGCCCGGGCCCTAAAGAAAACCCCAAGTCTACCTTCTCTGTATGCTTTTTAGGTTCTGCCAGAGGTAGGGCCCAAAAGGATGCCTCGCAGTTTTACACTGACAGACATAATAGAATGTATTGTAATGCATTGCATTAAATTAACAGTGATTTCATATTTAATCCCTTAAGGACCCGGCGTTTTTTTTTTGTTGTTGACACGTTTGTTTTTCCCTCCTCGCCTTCCCAGAGCCATAACTTTTTTATTTTTCTACCTACATAGACACATGAGGGCTTTTATTTTGCGGGTCAAGATGTACTTTCTAATGGTGTTCACTATATTCACTATATTATAGAGTATACTGGGAAACTGCAAACAAATTCCAAGTGGGACAAATTGTGAAAAAAAACCGTATTTTTGCCATGTTTGCGGGGGTTTTGCTTTTACGGCGTTCAATCTTCGGTCAATACAATGTGTTATCTTTATTCTACAGGTTGATATGCATCCGGCAATACCAAACATGTAGGGTTTCCGTTATGCTTTGGTACCGTAATAAAATTCCAAACTTTTTCTACTTTTGAAATTTGCGCCGCGGCGCCAGTTTGTGCGAACAATAACTTTTTTGTACTAACACCTACGGATGTCAGTGAGGGTGCATTTTTTGTGGGTCAAAATGTACTTTTTATCGCTAGCAGTTTGGAACGAATGCGACTTTATTGATCACTTTTATTCCATTTTTTAAGTGACGTAAAATGACCAAAAAACGCAATTTTGGCGTTTGGAATTTTTTTCTTCTACGGTGTTCAGCGTACGGGAAAAATGATGCTATATTTTTATAGATCGAACTTTTTCGGACGCGGCGATACCAAATATGTGTAACTTTTTTATTATTTTATTGTTTTTATTTGTAAAACGGGGAAAGGGGGGTGATTTGAACTTTTAATACTTTTTTTTTGTACTGTCAATAAGTTTTATCTTCCCCAAAATGGTGCAATTAGAACAAAACTTATCCCAAACAAACAAGCCAGCCACCATATGGCGATATCAATGGAAACATGAAAACGTTACAGCTCTTGTAATGTGATAATTACTGTAACTAGACGAAAAAGAATGCTAGGTCCTTAAGAGGTTAAAGTGAACCTTTCATATAGGGCATGATGCCCTTGCTGAGGGTAGACAAGCTATTGCTCATGTGTGGTGTTAGCCTCGCCCACCCGCTATTTATTGGCAGGTTTCTACCTTTTCACAGAAAGTGGGTGAGTGGGTGGGGGTATCCATAAGTGGGTGGTGGGCAACACTTGCTCATAAAGTGGACTCATCTCTGGCAGAGCAGGCTGTGTTCTGCCAAATTTGAGCATTAAATTCTCTGAAACTGCTGCATCTTACAGAATGAGGGACACAGCGCTGGAAACTGTATGCCTGTCACTAGCTTGTGCTGTCCTCAGCAAGTGGGGCATAACCTATGTGACAGGTTCCTTTTAAATTATTTTAAACGGCATCGTAAGAGTTGCCAACAGAAAGTATTATTGCAATAAAACTAATTGCAAAACAAATTTAAAAAGAAGACTGAGGAAATACAGTAGACAGAGTGGGTATTGTATAAAACTAGTAAAAAGATAAAACAATGCTGCTGTGCATAAAGAGTGGATAAAGAGACTGTGGGCCCCAACTCAGGAAGGGGCCCAATTGAACAACTCTTGACCTGAATTACACAGTTTGTTACCTCCCATCTATATAATTTTTTTGCTCCGCACCTTTTTTGGCTCACGTATTAGGGAGCGACTACTATGCCTACTATCCTGGTAGTTACTATGTGCCCAAATTACTTAAGACACATGAAAACATTAGGTATGATTGTCTGGCAGATGAAATAAGTTCAAACAGATTGCTTGATTGTCCCTGTGCTGTTTTATATGCTTATTTGTGCTTTTCCTGCACTGTATGCAGTCTCCCTTTTCTGCAGCTAAGTAGCAATATTTCATTTTTGAAAGCTGTTTGCTTTTGCCCTATAAAACTACAAGAGCCAGGATTCTGTGCTGTGCTTTATCTTCTTCCATCCTAGTTTTAGTGTACACATCTTTTTCCTTATTTTCTGTTAAAAGTCTAGGGAGGCTGGCCTAAAGGGCTTCAAAGACAATCCTGAAAAGGCAAGTCCCTTTGTCACCTTATCCCCTGGGCTACACATAGGGTTTTTTCCACTGTGTTCAGACACAAGACTTATACTTTTTTTTAATCACACAGCTGATATAGAACTGCTGAAAGCCCACAGAGAGTTTAGTAATAGAACATAACCAAGGTGTTTAACAGTAGGACAGATATTATTTAGAATTTTTTTTTTCACTGGACAAATCCCCTTAGTCTATATTTTCTAACCAATGCTACAAACGATGTCACACCTGGAATACTCTGAATTGGATTATCATGGGAATGGAGTGGAACTGCTGAATCACCACAGGTGGTAGTTAGCCATGTTAGGGAGCGGAGTCTAAGTGGAGACTCACAGTTTTTGTCAGAGGCCGCTGCAAGACTTGTGCAGTCGGAGACTCCCAGGTCTCTAACTCTGACACGACTTGATTGCAGTGGTGGCTGGGGTGAAAAGGGTACCAAATTGACAGGCAAGAGCATGGTCAGAGACAGACAAGAAGGGCAGGTGGCAGGCAACGTAGTCTATGGTAACAGGCAACAGGTCAGGTACACAGAATAGCAAAAAAACAGAACTCTAAACCCCCAAAGTCTGGCAGAGTGAAGGGAAGGGACATAACGATAGGACGGGCCCGGGCGATTAACCAATCACCCCGGGGAAAGTAGCACCCCCCTGGGGAATGAGTAGCACGCAAGGCACAGAGCAAGGACCGCAGGGGACGGGCGGAGGAGGGGGTTTAAGAGTGGCTGAGCACGGGAGACAAATGTGCGCCTTGTCACAGAGACATAAATTATTTACAGAGTCATTCATTTATTTGACTTCCAATGAAGAAGAACCAGACACAAATTGTACGTAGACCTTAAAAATCTATTAGAAAGACTAGGACCGCTCCAATTAAAAACCCATTTTGGGATAATGCCAACTCAAGGGGGTTGTTGTTTCTCACACCAAAAGAGCTCTGAGGTAGACTCACATCTTTCTATAAGTATGTGAACAAATTAGACAGTAAACAAGTTTGTTAATTAAGACTGAGAGAACAATACTCTACTCCATCTTCTAAGGCTTTAGATAAATTCCCTGCTTCCATTCCAAAATAATGTGGAAGCTCTGACATATAGAAAAAAAAGATACAGATGGTAATTCAGAAGATCCCCCAGCAATTGTCACCCCATTTCCTTCCTTAGCATTGAACTTAAGATATTCACCTCCATAATAACACACCATAACAATGGATACCTTCCAGTCCTCATTCGTAAAGATTAAGTAGACATATTCCAACTCGCCAAGCACCAGACAGTATTAAATGTAATCTTAACATTTTCCATACTGCAAACAGGAACATGCAATTTTAAATTCTAGTGCTAGGTAGGGAGAACGTTTTTGATGAAGTTTTTGTGGTTTTGAAAAAGTTTGGTGTCTCCTCCTTTCTCCAAATCTTTGGTTGTTATATGATGCAACCACTAAGGTATGCCATCTAGAATTTCATCGCCCCATACATCCAAAACATATGGGCCCTAGCCCATTATCAGTTCCTATTTTACACTATTATCAGCAGACCCTTTTTTCAGCAAATTTGACCAGGATCCCTGAGAAGAACTGCCCTGACTGCATATCTATATCTTTTAACCACTTGTTTATTCCTTATCCACATAGACAGGGGGCCAGGACAGGGCTGTCGACTATTGCTGGCTGTGTTTGCTATGGCAATAGAGAAATTAGAAGCGGATCTTTAATCTAGCTGGAGCATACACAGGTACATAAGTTATGACTATGTCTACACCTATAAAGCAAGCTGATTTGCAATGACCTATGTATACCTACACCTGCTAACATTTTTTTTTCCTCCTAGAGACCACGAATCACACAATGTGTAATGTTTCATCATCATAAGTCAACATTATATATCATATTAATTTTATATTATACAATGAAACAGCCCAACAAACGACCCAGCTATTTTGGGGCTTCCCTTACTCCCTAATGAAAAAAACTGGAGCCACCCGGTTTTTTAGACTATATGGGTTTATAGCCTCATGAAGAACAACTGTTGCTACTGACTTTGTTCGCATGTTTGGCATATTGTAATGCACAGGAGGTACAACAAGAGTTAAACCATGTGACCTTTAATACTCTATACAGGATTTAGCTACGTTAGAGGGAGCATGGGAGGAAGTAGCATCCAATCTAACAACTCAAGTGGGAGGGACCAGTGAGTTTGGAGTTAGTTGTTGAGTAGTTCAACTCTACAGCTAGAACTCAAGGTAACTTTAGTTCTATGGTGGCTGTGGCCTAGAAACAACAGGCTCCATTGGGGAGGGCCCTTTCCCGAAAAGGACTTGAAAACAAAAAGACAAGGAAGGCTTTCCAGCACAAGGAACTTAAGTTGAGAGAAAAACATTGTCATCAAAGCCATTGATGACAACCCCCGACCTTTAGAAAGGGGCCCCCCCCCCCCTTGGGTTTTTTAAATTTGGGGTGGCGGTCGCCTGATTGGGGTTTTTAATTTAAAAATCAAAAAACAACAGTTTGGGAATTAGTTTTTCATTACAAAAAAGTCCCACTGATTTTTGAAAGCCCTGTTTTTGATTTTTAAAACGCTTCTAGAATCTTATATACCCAAATTTTCCTTATCTTACTGGCCTGTAGGTTTGGCTTCCCCCCTTCCTCTCACAGATAAGGGGAACAGCGTGCCCTGTCTGTTATAAAATCATGATTGTCTTTGGAACTGTGACTTCTAATATTATACAGATCAGGGGGCATGTAAATATTTTATGTTCTCCGTTTTTGGGACACACTGAGTTAGTAACACTGCCTTGTTGTTGCGGAGTGTGGAGACTTGTAAGCTAAGCAGGGGATATAGGAAAACACTGCATCCCCTCTGCTCTATTAGCACACAGCTTCATATTCCCTCTCTAAACTCCAGATCAGCCCTCTCCTGTAACAGACCTAGGCAGGCACACCAGGGTGAACTCTGAGAGAAAACCCCCTTTCCCTCCCCCCCCCTGTATAGAATTTACGTAGCTGCCTGTGTGCTGATGGGAGGGGGGGAAGAGGGAGCAGGAGACACAGACCAAGAAACACGCCCCTCAGTTCAACTTACCAGGGACACTGACAGGCTGAAAGCTCGTAATGAGACAACTCCTTTAAGTGAAGCGTGTGAATGTAAGGAGAAATTTATGAGGACCTCACACCTCGTGACTGGACCAGCCAGCCTCTGGCCTGATTCAGCAGCCAGTGGTCTATATCATGCAGTCGGCACCACAAACATCAAGTAATTCATAGGAATATCGAGACTGAAATCCACTCTTGAATCAGGCAACCACAGAATGCATCTACTGATTGAAACTGTTGAAGCAAGTGTACCTCCATGTTTGTATGAAAGATTGTAACCACATGCCTGTACTAGAGACGTCTATATATATATATACACAACTCAAATCCAACGCTATTTTGCTTTGCTACAGACGTGTGGGTGGCTCTGCTCCTCTGTACATATCTGATCCATCTGAGAGGATGAGTGTGCTGCAGGTGAATTTTACCAATTGAGGTAATTGTAGCTAAATAGACTGTGCACTATATTGTAAGTATTTTTGATACAAGCAATTTTTTTTTTGCAACACTTGGCCATGTTATCTTATTATTTGATGTACAAGAGTTGTGTCATGAGTACAAGCCTGCCTTCATCTCTACCTTGTCCCCTCTCCTTAATATGCAGGTACAGCAAAGATGCTTCAGTCACCCTCATGGCAGGAGAACATTCAAGAGGATGCCCCAAAGGAAAACGAATGACTGTTGGTGGTGGCCCTCCTTTCACTGTAGTGAGAATAGACGAGGAGAGAGTGAAGGATTGAGGTCTCCAGAAAAGCCTCTCGTTGGATACCATTTGCTATAATATACTCTGCATTCTCTGAGCCTCTGAGGAATGTTTCAATTTCAGTACAAGTTTCAGATGTTCTTCTGCAAACTAAATTAGGTAATAGAGTTATGGGCGGTAGATCTAGGTGTTCCTACTTCTCCGGAGGGAAGATTGTATTATTGTGATACTATAACTATTGAAAATTATTCATTTGCATTAGCAGCAAACTCTACTAAACTGTTCTCTACAGATTTCTATGTTCTGACCTATTTGCAAAAAATTGACCCCAAAGTTCCTAATATTTTTTATAGGGAAAGCCAGAGAATGATTTCATGTGGTTTGGTAATGTTAACTGGATTATTCAGCCTTCCAATAAGCCCTATCTCACTCTGTATTTACATATTAACATACAAGAGTGCACTTTTAATTAAATCTACTTTCATTCTTTATTTGGTTTCTGTAGATCTGACATACATTTATATTTAATGTAGACACATTCTAAGGCTAAGCCTAAATAGCACAGGGTTGTGGTCGGATTTTCTGCGGATTCAGCATTTAGAATACGACTCTAACCAGTGCCCCACAGACAGCAATAAAAACTCGGTGCTGTAGTCTACACAGCACTGATTTTTTCCAGTTGGTTTTGAAATCTGCCGGATTCCAGCAGATTTTAGAACATGTCCCATATTCCACCAAATTGAAGTTGGATTCCCATACATTCAATGTATAGGGCCGACGGCAATTCCGAAAACCGACCGAGGTCCAGCGATGTTAAAATGCTGTCGGATACTGGACGGCATTTTAAAATATGCTATGTAGACACTGAAAAAGGCTATGTCTACACAGCACTGGGTTCTCGTCAGATTATAAATACTGAATCCACCAAAAATCCGACTGTATCCAGTGCTGTGTAGACCTCAAAAGTAAATCTGTGCTGTAGTCTAAAAAGCACGAGTTCTCTATTGGAGCCGACGATCATCCTGCAGAAGATAGAATGTTCTTGTTGGATTCCTGGAGCCTCAATGGACCAGGTTGGCGGGAATCCGAAATCCGACCGCATTTTTTGCACAAAAACCATAGTGCGGCAAAGTTAAAATCCATTGGTATTTTAGCTTAGACATAGCCTAACAGTTTTAGTAATATTATTGGTATGTTTTCTTAATTTGGTGTATTTCTTTGTTCCAGTTATTATATTATGTTCATAACTTATTGGTCACATTATAATCCCCTGTGTGATGTGATTGCCTCCTGTTTTGTTGTTTCTTTTTTTCTTTGTTTAATGTATATTTCCAATAAGGTTGGAAAAGCATCTGATAAAACTGTATTAAAACTAAGACACAAAACTAGACAAAATATGTTCAGTACAATACAAAGTGTTTATATGTTTTGCACGTTAATCATTAGTTATGCCAGTTGGCCTTAAAAGTGTTGTTCAGCATTCAAAAAAAAAAAAAAAAGAACAACCACAAGCCTGTACTCACCAGTTTAAAAGTTCATGGAGGCTGACATCCCCAATTAGCAATAGATGATATGATGCCAATAGAATGGCCAGGCAGCAGCAATCAGGTGTCAGCCCCTAGTAAACAAAGACTGGGGGGACTGGTGGAACTTATATCTTGATTTACCATTGGATTGGAGAAGTGGGTACTATCTGCAATAAATAATTGCACAAGTTGACCTCACTAAGGAAGACATGTATGAAGGAAGGGGCTTTGAAGTAAATTGTCGAGTCTCGTTTTCAGTATATAATGTGCCTGAATGTATGAAAGTGTTTTTTGTGTGATTATAAATGGAGTCTAAAGTTCCTGTTTGTTAGGTGCATTCCGAAACTTAGGCACATTAGTAATGCTATATTTTAATGTTATATTTTAATGGAGCTGACTTTTATTGATGCTACGATACCAGTTATTTGTAACTTTTTTATTTATTTATTTTTATTTGCTAAATTGCAAAAGGGAGGTGATTTGAACTTTTAACATTTTTTTTTTAAATTTTTTGTATTTAAAATATCTATCCCCCAAAGGTCTTGACCACTAGGGGCTTATCATTTACACCGTTTTGTTGTAAAAAAAAAGGGCAAAGGGGTGTTAAAGATACAGTTCGCATTTCTCCCTTAAAAAAAAGGCTTCCATCCCCATGTTAAAGGGTTTGGCACAACGATTTCCGCCGGTTGGGGGCACTGTTCGGTTCTATTCATTCAGACACCAGGCCGCGCCCGCCGCATTTTAAAGATTTAAACACAGAGAACAAGAGGTCTTTCCGTGCTCTTACTGAGGGGTTTTACGCGTTACACTACACCCGCTGCCTATGTAGAGGGATTGCGGAGTAATCCCGCTACATAGACTCTTACCGACACTTTGGGGTGACTGAAATTGGTGGAAAAATTTGGAAGGGGTTCACCAACCTTTGGGAAACAATTCTAAACCTTTTTTCCAACCTCCCCCTTTCCCATATAAGTTTCTACATTTTTACTGTTCTAAGTATTTGGTTTGCAAACATTATTTCTGTGTGACCATGAATGAATTCCACATTTGAATCAGAGTAATTTCCACCAGCCTAATTTTTTCATGCAAGCATTTATCAAATACCAACATCACAATACCAGAAATTGATCCTAAACCAGCATGTGCAAAGTAAAAATTAGGCAACTCCTTTGTACCTGACCCATTGCAGGACACAAAATAAGGTATTACTAGGTAAACCAAACCCCATGTAAATAAGCACTACAAACAAGTTAACGTAGGTAGAGTTGGTAGCTGTTCTCAGGGATATTTTTAGTGAAACGCTTAGAAAACAAAAATATTATTCCTATTTAATTGCCCGGGTCCTGCCAGGGTCCTGTCCAACGCTGGGGCCTCTGCTGCGAACCACAGTCGTACCTATGTTCCTTCGCAATCTATTCCTGTTGCTTTCGCTTAGCGCTCCTGTGCCGCTGTTACCACCGTGGTTGCTGTGCGCTTTCTCTTGGGGGCCGGCTGCTTCCCCCTTTTGGCTCTGCCCTATTCCTTGTGCTCTATAAGGGGGGGTGGCCACATTTTCCCCCTTCCTTTTTTCCCCACAGTGGCAGCGGGGGGGCTTCCCCTCTCCCAATCCCTTTTCCCACCTGTGGGTTTTAAAATTTCTTCCCCTCACACCCCCCCTGCCTGATCCTTGTGTTGTTTGTCTTTGAATTTTGTTGTTGTGTCAGTTGTATCTGTTTTGCTGTGTAATTTTTTCTTGTTTTGTCCCTTTTGGGATCCTCTGTTTGGTTAGTCCCATGTTTCTTTCCATTTTCTTCTGTCTGCACCTTTTCTGTGGCTTCTTTGCCATTTTAATGCTTAGTTCCTAGTTTGTTTCTGCTGTCCCGTTTTTAAAGTCATGAGTTTCCTTGCCTTGTTCTCTCCTTTTTTGTGCCCTGCTATCCTTGTTTTCCCTTTCCTGAGTCCCAACCTTAGCGTACTTTTCTTGGTTGTTTTCCCCCCCCTCAGTCGTTTTTGTACCCTTGGGGTTCGCTTTAAAATTCTTTTCTTGGCATTTTTTAGTCCCGTTGTCTGTTTGTTCTGTACCGCACATTTTTACTTCTTTCCTTTTCTGTCCCCCTTTTTCCGTTTGGGGCCTAGCATTGGCACTTTTGGCCTTCTGGGCCCCTGCCCTTCCGGGGGCTCTTGGGGGCCCTGGTGGCTGTTGGGTCTCAAACCTTTCACCAAAGGGTTGTGAAAGCCCTGCCCGATCCCCCTTGGGTTACCCCCTCGGAGCAACCCGGCATGGGCCAGTTCCACTACCCGCTTTCCCCGCTCACCCTTACTAATTATTTGGTTTTTTGGTGCAGGGGAACCTTTTTCACAAATTTTCAAAATGGTGACAAATTTTTAACCTACGGACAAGTCCCACATGGCACTCTGCCTTTTCAACGAGGGGTATATTTTTTGCATTTTGTAGTTTTCCATTGATTCTGATGTGGTTCACATAAATTGCAGCAAACGCAGTGCAATTTAGAAGAAAATGCATACTTTGTGTATATTACTAAATGTGTAACTAGACCTGCAGGCCTAGTCATATGGTGTCACCAAGGATCCTATAGGTCTACTTGCACTACACCACAGCTGAGAAGGGGTGGTGCCTGTGGTATAAGATAGTAGGGAGAAACTTGGGGAGTCTGTGGGAGGAGAACCAAAAGTGGCAGTCTATGTGAGAGAGGGGGGACCATGAGCAGCAGTATAGATGTTGCAGTGAAATGATCAAACAAGGGATTTGATCAAATCACAGAAGATGTTAAAATAACCACTCTGTGGGGTAATTTCCCTATAAAATGGCAGTGATTTGATCACATCCCTGAAGTGTTTTAGTGAAAAGATGAAATCATATTGTTTTGATCTCACAATTTATTTTGTAAACCATGCATTATGAAATGTAGAGAAGATAATACAATAGTCAATGCAACACAAATTATTTCTTCGAAACTTATGAACCAAAGAAATAGGAGTCAGAAGCGAGTCCTGACAAGAGAAACATAGAGCTGTGCGAGTCTCCTGACTTGTTGATTTCATTTTTTCACTAAAACAGTTCAGGGATTTGATCAAATCACTGACTTACTTTAGGGAAATGACCCCACAGAGTGGTTAGGTTAACATCTTCTGTGAATTGATCAAATCCTCAGTTTCATCATTTCCCTGCAACATATATAAGATGGGTGGGAGGTAGGGTATGAAAAGCAGGTTATGTGAGAGAAGAAGCAATAATTATCAGTCTATTTGAGAGCGGGGTCCATGAGAAGCAGTCTGCGTGAGAGATCGTTGGACATGAGAGATATTCTTTGTGAGAGAGGGTGCATTAGTAGCATTCTTTGTGTGAAAGGGAGGGCAATGCAACAGTCTTTGTGAGGGAGAAGGCCATGACCAGCAATCTATGTGAGAGTGGGAGCCATCTATAGCAGTGAGAGGTGTGTTGAGCAGCAGCCAGCATTGTAGAGGCTGAACTGTGAGTAGCAGTCTATGTGTTAGAGGAGGATAAAGAGCAACAGTCTATGTGAGGTAGGGTTGCCATTTGAAGCAGTCTATGTGAGAAAAGGGGTAAGGATACCAATGTGAATAAAAAGAGAACCATTGAGAGTAGTCTATGTTAAAAGGAAGGAAGGAAGTCTTTTAGTCTGATCTAAGGTTATGAAATTTTTTTAGATATCTTGACTGGGGTTTAAACCTATTCAGGGCATATGGTCTAGGATCTGATGGGGTCTGGTGTTTGTGTTTAGGGGTGTGATTTGAGGTTTCATTCATTTTGGGTCTGGTCTTGAGTCTTAATTTACTTAGTAAGGGGTCTGAACTAATTTAGAAATCTGGTCTAGGATGTGATTAATGTAGTGGTCTGGTTTCAGGTCTGAATTACTTTTGAGGTCTGATCATGGGTCGGTATTAGTTTTGTGGTTTGGTTTTATAGTTTTTTTTTGTAGTTACGATCCTGCTTTCATCTTAGTCCATATTCTTAGGCACTATTTTATCTGACATATAATATTTTCGGGGATAAAGTGATAGTCGGCATATGGGGCAGCAACAAGCATGGTATTGGTGGTACCAGCAGAAAGGGGGTTTGTCTTTCTACAATAGCTACTGAAGTGAGGGGTCAAAGATGTCCCGGCAGAAATCGTTGTAGTTGTTATAAAATGCTGTTTTATCAGTCTGGGTTGGATGCAAAGAAAAGAAAAAAGGATGTCTGCAATTAAAGAAACTTCACTGGATATACAGATCTGTCATCTTTCCCAACATGTTTGTTAAAGTAATTCCTTGTAGTACCCAGTAGATAGCCATTCTGCAACAGCTTTATTCATAGAATATTATGTTGCAACAATCCTCTGTTATTCCTCATGGAAACGTATGAATATGGTCTAGCCTACACCAACATTTTTTGGGGATACAACTAATTTTAAGTATGGAACTATAGTTGAAGCAAAAAAACATTGCCTCCCGTTATGGACTGCAACTATCACTACGTGTTAATATCAGTCAGTAGTCATACAGTGTGTGTGTAGCCCAATTGGGTGTTACCATTACCTTTGTCAATAGCATGTGTCCCTATTTGATACTATGCTTGATGATTGGACATTTCACAGCCCTTTGATGCTCCATAATTGTTACTTTTTGGATAAAACAAGTATTCTTTAAAATTGACAGCTAAGAAGAGCAAACAGGTCAGGAGGAACAAGTGCAGACATGTTAATGTAATAGCCACAGAGAAGGATGTTGCAGTCATCCGGGCAGGATATGATTAACATATGTACATGCATTTTGAGGATTTGAATTTGTGGTCTGAAGAAAAGGACGTAATGGAAGCCAGAGGGTTTGATAGTGATAGAAAACAGGGTGGCAATGGTACACACTCACATTGGATCCCTGTGACTTGTGGGAGTAACTTTAGATATATTTTTAGAAACTGTTACTTAAAAAAATTATATAGTTTAGCCACCATACGGTCCACAAAGGAGATTCCTTGCAGCTCCTTAATAATTACTCATATATTAGCTTAGACCAAAAATATCCAGTGTCATACAATTATTTTTTTCCTTCTGTGACAACATTTATTTTCTAGAAAAAGCCCTTCATACAAATATCCTTAAAAAAGGTAGAAAAGGTGGTATACTTAAGTTTTAAAGTGCATGCAAGTCCAGATAGTCCATCCCAAACTGGGTAGCCAGGATATTTGTATGAAGTGCTTTTTCTACAAAATAAAAGTTGGTCACAGAAGGAAAAAAAATATTGTCTGTATGACATTGAATATTTTCATTGATATACTAGTGCGGGCAACACAGGGTTAGTATTGGGCCCTATTCTCTTCAATATTTTTTTACCCATAATACAAATCACTGGTCAGACCATACATGGAATATTGCGTACAGTTTTGGGCAGAGTTTAACATAAAGACATTGTAGAGCTTGAACAAGTTCAAAAGCAGGCAATGAAAATATTAAAAGGACTGGGTGGACTGCAAAACCCAGAAAGATTAGCAAGATTAGGGTTATTTAGTTTAGAGAAAAGACAGCTTCGGAGGGACAGAATAAAAATGTATAAACATATCAGGGTCAATACAGAGATATCCCCCAAGATCTATTTATACCCAGGATTCTATCTAGAACAAGGGGGCATCCTCTACTTCTAGAGCAAAGAAAGTTTCTACATGAAATAGACAGGTATTCTTTACTGTAAGAGCAGTGAGACTGTGGAACTCTCTGCAAGCGGAACGGGCCCTGGTGAATTTGCTCACGGAGTTCACAAAGGATCTGAATGTATTTCTAGAGTGCAATAATATAGCAAGTTATAGTGACTACGACTCTGGAGAAGGGTTGTTGATCCAGGGATTTATTGTTATTGCCAGATTGGAGTCGGGAAGGAATTTTCTCCTTAAAATTAGGGCAATTGGCATCTACCTTGTGGGGTGTTTTCCTTCCTTTGGATCAATACTATAGTACAATAGGCTGAACTGGGTGGACGTCTGTCTTGTTTTGGTCTTACAAACTATGTACAATATCTTGCAAAACTGAGTACAATATTTTGTGTGGCCACTATTATTTTCCAGCACTGGCTTAACTTTCTTGGGCACAGAGTTCACCAGAGCTTCACAGATTGCAGCCACTAGAATCCTCTTACAGTTCTCCATGATGACATCACAGAGCTGGTGGATGTTAGAGACCTTGCGCTCCTCCACCTTCCGTTTGAGGTTGCCCCACAGATGATCAATAGGGTTTAGGTCTGGAGACAAGGCTTGGCCAGTCCAGCAACTTTACTATAATTTTCTTTAGCAAGGCAATGAACTCTAGCTCCCCACAACCTGCAGCACTCATGCAGCCCCAAACCATGACGCTAACACCACCATGCTTGACTGTAGTCAATACACACTTCTTGTCTTTGCAGTACTCACCTGATTGCCACCACACAGCTGAGACCATTTGAACCAAAAAAGTTTATCACTGCACTGATTGCCCATTCATTACAGAATACAACAGAAACTCATCACTTTCACCCATAAAGCTCTCCACGGTGCTGTACCCCTCTACCATATCCTCCCTCATCTCTGTCTACCACCTTACCTGGTCTCTCCACTCTGATGCTGATATCTTCCATAAGACCACATTTCATAGATATTCCGTAGAAAGAATTATATTTCTAATCCTGCTTGGTTGCTGCAAAGTATTAGTATTCAAGAACACTGTTGATTTGGTGTTAGGGTTCTTCCATAAGGCCACATTTTATATTTGATTTGGTGTCCATAAAACAACATTTCATAGATATTCCATAGAAAAAAATTCTATTTCTATTCCTAGTTGGATGTTGCAAAGTATAAGCATTCAAGAACACTGCTGATTTGGTGTCAGGGTTCTTCCATAACACCACATTTCACAGATATTCTGTAGAAACAAATTATATTTCTAATCCTAGTTGGTTGTTCAAAAGTATAGGTATTTAAGAACACTGTTGATTTGGTGCCAGGGTTCTTCCATAAGACCACATTTCATAGATATTCCGTAGAAAAAATTCTGTTTCTAATACTATTTGCCAGTTGGAAATTATAGTGATTTAAGAACACTTGTGATTTGCTGTCTTTGGAGTACAGTTTTTCAATAAGAAACTGTAAACAAATCTTGACCTTTTTAATATTTATATTTTTGAACATGGAGCAAACTAGATGTGTTTAGCGAGCAAGGAAGGGCGTAGGATGTGAAGCTAGAAGTATGAGACAAGACGCTCCTTCCAGTGCTCTGTACAACACACAAGTGAGAACATCGTCAGCTGCAGGACTGTCAGGTCTGTCATCGCTTGGTCGGTTCCCTGTGAATCTCAGTACTGAAGAGCGGTGCAAATCTGTTCTTCAGCGGTTAACACAACCTGCATCGAGCGGTTTTAGATCTCTTTACCAAAAATGTCGTCGTCATCATCATCATCAGTCCAAACTGAAGCAAACACAGCCCAAATGTCAACCAATGTACAGATCGCTCCAAACAATCCATATTCTGAAGAGCTCTTTAATGACACAATACGGTTGGGGTCAGAAGCCATTTCAAAAGATCAAGAGGCCAAAGAGGATGATTTTATCTGCTCTGAGCCCAAATCGCTGATCCTCGAGGAGGTAAGGGAAAGCTGGTAGTCGCAGAAATCCCCAGGGGTCAGAAATTCCCTCCAGTGCCTGTGCTTTTACCCCACGCTTAAAGTGTAGACTGTCAGAACGAGGAAGTCACTGTGAGATGATGTTGATTGGAATTGCGGACCCAAAATGTGGTCTTTTCAGCGCAGTTGCTTGCGGTGCCTCATCAGGGAGGGGGAGGTGATGGGTGTGTATTGTAGTAGGGGGTAGTGGGTTCGGCCCAAAAAGGGGAGAGTGCGGTCGACAAGTTAGATGAATTTAAATCCCCCAGCCTGGTCGTGGGGGCACCCGGGAACACCCTACTAGGTTCCCCCGTTGAAGAGGTCCAGGACCTGTGGCCCCCGGGCCCTTTTTATAAACCCTCGTTTTGTGACCAACGATTTGCCAGATTTCCCCTAATGTTCAGAAAAGGAAAGAATCTAAAGGTTTAACCACCACGAACATGAACAGGCCATGACCCAAAAGCATGATTGAGTGGAGGAGTCATTTGGAAAAAAAAAGGCCCACACAGCCCTGGGCTTCCAACCATGGGGACATCTTGTTCCTCGCATGAACAAGCACCTCCCATCCAGAATTTTGGCTGATTCCCATCCCACCCCGAAAAAGCCACCCTTCCCCCCTTCCCCATTTGACCTGCAGGGTAAGCACCCGTCCACCGGCCGCTTCTGTTTACCAGGGTGGGGTAGAAAAAAAACGTTTCCCCCCAACCATCCAAAGCCAAAACCCTAAAATGCCGGCTTGCCAGGCGTTGGCCTTGGAAAATTTTGCCTTTCCCCCTGGTGGACCAGATGGGTTCGACACCCCCCCCTTGGCACCCCCCAAAATCAGACCCCGACTTTCATTTCTTTGCCAAAAAAACCCCTTCCTTTTCCTGCCCCCCACATTGCAAAAAAAGATCCACCCCGTTGGCTGTATTGTTCCACCAAAGTCCTTTCATTACAACACAGGGGACTAATAAGTAGCTCGGGGAATTACATTCCGGGCTGTATGGGTGAATTGGGTGGAGACGTGCCTCTGGTGAGGGTGGGGGGTTCGCGGACACTTTCCACTGTGGGAGGTGAGTGTTTTAGTAAAACATCCCTGGGTAGCTTCTGTGCCAAGAAAAAACAGGAGTTTGAAATTAAGTGTCTTGGAGACCATCAACACACAGGTCAAGAGTGTGGAGGTCTGTACTCAGACGCTAGTGGCAGGTGAAAGAACCGGCGCTGCCCTTAAGAGGAAGACTTTGCACATCCCTTCCCTGGCAATCTGAACTGGTTGTGCAAAAAAATTTCTCAAGTGGTCCCCTGGGTTTTGACTGTCCCTGAGGAAGGCTTGAGCTCTTGCTCCCCTTTTGTGTTTGCCCCCTGCTTTGGCCCCCCTGGGAGTTGCCGTCAGGGGGGGCTCCCCAAAAACCCCAGTTGAGTGGCAAACAGTTTAAAATCCAAAACCTTTTCACATTCTCAAAGCTGGGGCAGCAGGAACCCTTATCAGTTAAGTGTTTCCCCCCCTTGATGAGAGGGGCGGATTTGGGGTGTTACCAAAAATTGGACAGGGGGTTTCTCACATTCACGTTTTTGAAAGCCCAACAAAATAGTCAGTGGACTCCCCTTGCAAAAAATGACCATTGTGGCTTATTTTTACAACAAGTTTTGGGCAGGGCAGCAGGCCCAGCAGTGAGGGGAGAAGGGGGAACGAGGGCAAAAAATTTTTTGACTAATCGCTTTGGGTGGGGTTTCCAAACAGATGAAGGGGTGAGCTTGCTCGGCATGCCATAGAAGTTTTATCTGCCCCGCAACCAGTGTTTTCTTGAATGCACCTTCAGCACAGCTGGCGGGGGATAATGACAAAGTACGGTCTTTCCCCCGAGAATGTGGATGTTTCACATTTATCAAAATTAATCACATGGCTCTCTGAGACTTTTTGCCCAGTTGCCCATGTCAGACTAGTAAACTGTAGCCATTTTCTTTCCCTGTGAAATAACGTTCCCAAAAAAAAAAAATTATTGAAAAAAAATCTTATTTAAAAATCTCATTTTTCATGCAAAATTTTATTTGAGTGTCCAAAAGGTCATTTTTGCTAGTTTTGGGGGGCAGGCCACTTAAAAGAACCAAATAAAGGTCGTATTAAAAAAAAAACTTATTCAAATGAATTTCTTGTCAAATTTTATTTGAGTGTTCCAAAAAGGGAATTTTTTTTGGTTTTGGGGTCGGCCCCGTTAAAAGACACAAATATAAAGGTGTATTGAAAAAAGTTATTCAAATACTATTTCTTTTTGCAAAAAATTTATTTTGTGTCCAAAAGGTCATTTTTTTCTGTTTTGGGGTCAGGCCACCGTAAAAGACCCCAATTGTAAAGGTGGTATTGAAAAAAAGTTATTAAATCTATTTTTTTTCAATTTTAAATTTTGAGGTCCAAAAAGGGCATTTTGTGGTTTTTGGGGTCGTACTGTAAAGAACGTTAGTAAATGTCCTATTTTAAAAAATTTTATTTCAAATGCAATTTCTTCTTTTGAAAAAAGTTATTTGAGTGTTCTAAAAGGTCATTTTGTGGTTTTGGGGGCAGGCTATGAAAAGGGAGGGGTTTCCAATATGGCAGACTTCTGCAGGGCCCCTAACAACAAGGGGACCCCTAATAGTTAAAAATAGGAAAATAGTAAGGGTGGTACCCCCTTTTATTTTGCTGCCTGGGCCTGGAAGGTTAATAGATGACTGACGGCAGCCCTGGCTACCCCTGCACCCCCCATAATACTGCCCGCCCGCTTTAAAACCCCCCGTTCCCCTTGGGATGTTTTTGCTCCCACCACTAAATTAAGTTATTTGGGCCCTTGGTAAAAAAAGTGATAAGGGGCTCCCGCTTACCATGTGCCCTTTTCCAATATGATGTTTTTATGTGTAAAAAGGGGGGCCCCAAGCAGTGTAGCGCTGAAAACCCCCTTAGCTAGCTGTTTATTTTTTTGGTTAGCCATGAAAGGAATGAATTTTTTAGCCTGTGAATTTTTTTCTGTGACCCTTTGAGCCAATTTTCTTCACAAAAATTGTACCCGTATCCCCTTTTTTGTTAGGAGGTAATTTGCTTTCCTCACCCGTTCGCATAAAAAATTAACCCGATTTTTTAAAAATTTCCCATTTATTTTAATGGGAACGGCGATCAAACGAGATCAAATCGAAATGACCAGATTTTTCTTTAAAATCGAGAATTGACTCGATCACGATTTTTTTTGATTGCTCATCTCTATCCATAAACGTATGGTTAAAATCTTGTCCGTGTTTTTCTTCTCTCCAGTCACCTATTCAGCCACCCTAGTGGGTGGTTTGTCCAGTGACCACCATATCTTGTAACCATGTAACAAGGTCCTACCATGTGCCAGGCTGTGATAAGAAAGGCATAAATTAGTATAAAAAGAACTATGTCCAACAATTAGCAAATTAAAATGAAGAATATATTATAAACCAGGAACACGCTGCTGTTTTCTTGGCGGTGAGGTGGTCCAAAGAAAAAGGTCCACCTCCAGCTAAGCCATATAACCTCCCTCCTAGAGGCAAATGTGATCAAAGATTCACAGAAAGGGCTAGTTGTTGCCCCTTTTAAAGACCATCAGTGAATGGCTGCCACGCTTAATTAACCTCTTAATGCCGCAGCAAATAGTGCATTAGTTCTTTTTTTCACACCTTGCAAAAACTTTTTTATTTTTCCATCTAGATAGACCTATTGTTTTTGTGGACAAGAGATTATTTTTAATTATTCTATAAGCTATATCATATATTGTATTGGGAAACCCAGAAAATATTATTCTTGGAGCGGAACATGAAAAAAATGCAATTGTGCCATATTTGCAGGGGTTTTGTTTTTATGGAGTTCACTGTTCAGTATAAATTCCATAGTGTTTCATTATGTTTCAGTACTTTTTCTATTTTTGAAATTTATACTGCAGCCACGTTTTTCTATAATCAACAAGTTTTTTCTTTTTCAATCAACCAACCTGAGTAAGGGTATGTTCACACGATGTTTTGGATCTGTTTTTATATGCGTGTTCAGATCTGTGTTTTGGACCCTAGACACGTCTAAAATGTGCACTGTGATTTACATTGCTTTCAAGGTAAAACACGCATCGGTGTTCAGACGAGTGATCGCTGATGTGTGTTTACACGTGTCTTTCAGATGCGTCTTTTGGGTTCGTTTAAAGAATTGTCATGTCAATTCTTGATTCAAAAGACACAACAGGAGCCCTATATAAAACTAAAACATGCACCAGCGTGTTGGATGTGTGTGAATGCGTTTTGGATCCCAAGGGCTAATTTTTGTGTGCTAGAGTATGATTTTTTATAGCTACAATTTTGGATAGAACTTTTTGTTAATAATAACTCATCATAATTACTCTGTTATATTTCATTGTCCTGTCATATGTTTTCTGGTATATCCCTCTGCTGTACTACAACATTTTTGATCACTTCTTATTTCGATTTTTTGGGGATAAATGATATAATATTTCATTAGACCGGACTATTACAGACACAGTGATATCAATTATACTTAACTGTTTTGTTTCTTTTATATGTTTAATATTAAAATGGAAAAAGAGTGGTGTTTTGAGCTTTGAATACTTTTTTATTTTCAAAACTTTTTTTTCTTTTTCTTGTAGTCCCCCTAGAGTACTTGGCCACTAGGTGGCATGACTATTTGTATACTGTTCTGCAATAAGAATATATTTAATATATTTCACAAAATGTTGGTAAGGGGTAGGTAAAATTTTACATTTAAAATCTATTTAAGTTATGTTTTTTAAGGTAAGGCCGCTTTTACTGCAATTATTTGTCCCTTATCCCACAAGCTCAGTACAAGGGCAATAACTATTTTACTACAGTTAGACCTGACAGCAATTAATGTAACAAATGAGAAACTTGCTAACAATTTCTAATATTTGCTTGGAAGTTTAAAATCTAATTGGTAACTTATTGAGTATGTCCCTACTCTTGTTTACTTTCTACTTTGCTCCTATATACTTAATTTTAACACAGGACCTCATCATCATAAGAAGAAAGTAGCAAAACCTAATTTCCCCATTTACTTTACTGTGCCCACAATCTAGTCCAAAAACAATCTTCTTTAGGCCCCATTCACACCACGTTCATTACTTAAATTCATGATTTTTGTCCGGTTACCATGAAATATTTATCCCAACACACTTTTGTGTCTGATGCATAAACCGTATATGTTTGGCAAATAGGGAAAACATATCCCATTTTGGACTATGTTTACCCAATACATTTCTATGATCACATCCCCGCTGCGGATACTGTTGGGATACATTTTTCACGGTATCACCACAGAAAAAAGAGGCAATAAATGTGATTTGAATGGGGCCTAAGTGAGCATGACAATATTTTCATTAATTTGCCTAACAGTTACAGTTCATTGCATGTGGAAAATCAAAGATTATAAAAATCTCTGTTTCCTAAGGCTAGGTTCACATGTTGCGCTACTGCATACATTTTTGTTGAATACGTTCATTACAAAGCCAACTGCATTCAACAAAAACACATGCAGTAATACGAGGTGTGAACCTAGCCTAATTGTTTGGTAAGGTGTTGCAAGTAAGGAATCAATTATTGTGTTTACTGTCATCTCTGAAAATGAGACCTTTACATACTTCCAAACAATTTAGGAAATTAAAAGGAGCTTGCTGTAATAAAGGCAGTTTCACTGTAATTCTCTGCTGCAATGGAAAAACTGCATCAAAAATGTGACATGTGTCATGCTCCATGTGAATACACTCAACTGCTACTGGCTACCCACCTGTAGATAAGTTATGCATGATAGATTGCCCATTCAAATGAATAAATGAATATGTTCTTCCAGACAACGCAATGACTCTCCCATCAAGATATTAGGTCCCATGCATAAGAGGGGCTCACTGTATTATCTAGGATTGTCTACAGCAATTTATATCATTTCCACCACATCATTTTATGGTCACCTGTATGTTCCTATTCATTTTTTGTTAAAGTGGTTAGAGCTCTGTTTTCCTGATTAACATTGTAAAAATGGGACTTCTTGCAGGCACTACTAGGAGGTGGTAAGAGCTTACAATATGCATTAAAGGGGTTTTGCCACAAAGTGAGTTCAATAGCTCTTAATGTCAGGTGAGCTATAAATAAAAAGCGCCTACAGGGGAAGGAGGGGCTGAGCAGTAAGGGAGCATTGTGCAATGTGTACTCAAATAATTACATTAGAACCAGTGGATTCTCTATACAAAAGACACAACATCTTTCTCCACAGCCCCTTGCAAGCTCATTCATGTTCTCTGTCATTAGATAAGAAGTGCAAATACGCAAGCGCGGTCTGTCAGCTCTCCTGGTCATGTCTAATGCAAACTTTTTAGTAACTAAGGGCTTGTAAAGACAGCTATAGCATACACAGGCTTCACTTTTTGTAATGACATATATTTAGAAAAGTGATTAAATACCCATTTTGGAGGATCCCACATCAACATTACATAGTGGCAAAACCCTTTTAAGCTCCCCGACTCCCTCTAGTACAGGTTAGAGGCAGATACAATTTTTGGAGGTATAGCTAGAGTTCTATAGTAAAATGAAATGGGCCACCACAACCTACTAACATGAAACTAAAAAGGCAACATACGAGTAGCTAGCAATAATTTAAGGTAGAAATAATAGTACCAACATAATAGTGTTAAATGGCAGAAAGCCACCAGCTTATTTCCTACAACAGGTACAGTGTTCTTACATGTGAGTAGGCTCGCTCAACCTCTGGATTAAACCTATAGCTATACCGTTTAATTTACAATTTATAGTTAATACTTTAGGTTGTGTTGGATCATAGGGCAAACCCCAACTACAGTCTTAGCCTTTTTTGAGCAAGTGCCTGATTACTTCAGTGTTACAGTGGAAAAGCAGCTTCAAAGAGTTCTAGAACTTGCCATAGTTGGGGTGATTTGATGCCACTACTGAAATGGCTGGAGCAGCTACGACCAGAGTTCTGGGTTATGATATTTAGTAGCGATGCATTTGTCTTCCCTCTAATTCCTGCTTTAGAGAATCAGAAAACCAGAGGTTCTGTAATTATGGTTAAATAGAGTTGTTCCCTTCAGGCAGCTGTTCTCCCTTTCACTACTTGTGGAAGCTGTGATTAGGGCTGTTCCTAGGGGCAGGCAGGCGAGGCGGGCGGTCGCCTGGGGCGCCAAGGCTCCACTCACCCGAGGGTGGCGCGGCCCGCCTCGCCCGCCCAGAGATTAGCCCCTGGCTCTGCGCGGCCATTTTATAACAGCTGCGCAGAGTCACTCAGCAGCTGCACACACTCGCTGTGCAACTGCTGGTACAGGGAGGAGGCAGGACAGATCGTTCCCATCCTGCCTTCTCCCCTGTATGTATCAGCGTCGCAGGGGGTGCACGGCTTTCACCGCGCCCTGTGCGATGCTGGGATCTGCTCAGTCGGTAGCTCTGCCGGCCGAGTAGATCCCTGGGAGCTGCGTGACAGCGTGACATCATGTTGCTTACACTGTTCTCGGGTGAGTAATTTTCTTTTTATTTTATAATTAGCTGCTACCTGGGTATAGGGACATCTACTGGCTACATGGGGGCATGTTCTGGCTACAGAGGGGCATCTACTGGCTACAGGGGCATCTACTGGCTACAGGGGGGGACATCACTGGCTACAGGTGGGCATCAACTGGCTACAAGGGGGCATCTACTGGCTACAGAGGCATCTACTGGCTACAGGGGGGCATCTACTGGCTACAGGGGCATCATCTGGCTACAGGGGCATCTAGTGCTGATAAAGTGAGAAGTCTAAGATGTTTGTTTTGTATATTCTACAGTGAAGAGTCTAGGCCGGGAGAAGTCATCATGGCGGTCTGGGACAGATGGAGAAGAAGAAGAGAAAGAGAACAGCTCCTGTAAGTGCCTGGATGTAACTTTACTGTAATCGATTATATGTCTGCAGAGCCTGTGTACAGCTGGTATCTATCCACAACTGTATGATCACTGTATGCCGGTAATGTAGGTTGTAGTATTATGGTTTGCATTCCGTAATGGTCAGATTGTATTATTCGGTCACTATGTGCTGGGGATATGTGGTCATGGTGTGACAGTATTATTCGGTCACTATATCCGCTACATGTCAAATATATAAAAAATATAAAAATATAAAAAAATATAAAAAATATTATACTTTATTGTTAAACAATTAAAAAAGAATATAAATATTCAATACTGAAAATAAGTCCAAAGTTACCCAAGCATGGAGGAGCATTGTGCATGCAACTGGTGGATCAAGATGACTAAGACGCTGACGCGTTTCGGAAGCATGCTTCCTTAATCATAGCTAGTGCAATAATGAAAATGTCGTGTTAAATACGTTAAATACTAACATACTGATAAAACACGTTAAAAAAAAAACATACAGATGCAAAACATTAATATACAAACAACACTATTAATCACCTATAATAATGAGAAAGAAAAATGTATAATCCAATAATAGTAAGAAATATCTTGCCTGATATTGAGACCTGCTGGAATTATGGTGTTTAATTCAAAAATCCAGCGTGATTCCCTGCTAAGGAGTTTACGTGTCAAATCTCCACCCCTTGGTGACGGAACCACTTTCTCGATGCCCATAAAAGAAAAAGATGAGACATCCCCCTCATGGATCTCAGCAAAGTGTTTCGAGACCATGGATATACCTATTGTATGGCTATCCTTGCTTGAATCAGACAGATGATGTCTAATCCTGGTTTTCAAAGAACAGGTGGTACAACCAACATATTGGACTTGGCATGCATTGCAATTGACCAAATAAACTACAAATCTGCTGTTACAGTTGATAAATGTCCTAATAGTATACGTTTTACCTGTCGCCATAGAAGAAAAATTGTTGGAATTGAAACAAAAACCGCATGTTATACATTTATTGTGTCCACATTTAAAAAAAACCCGTGGAACTCAACCATGTCATCCGATTCCTATTGGTGAAACTATACAAACTTTGTGACAGCATGGAGCCTAGTGTGCGTGCTTTCCTTGAAATGTAACGTACCCGTTTATTTAGGGTCTCCTGTAAATCTCCTGACACCCTAAGTATAGGCAGATGTTTTTTTATAATTGAGACAATTTTGTTAAACTGAGGACTATATGTTGTACAAAAGGTAACACTCCTGCCTACCTCTATGTTACTGTCAGTGGATTGTTTGTCCATCAATAGTACTCTCCTGTCTCGATCCTCAAACTTGCGCCTTGCTCTTTCCAAATCCCCCACTCTGTAACCTCTCTGAATTAATCTATTGCTTGCTTCTGAAATGCATTTTCTGTACTGTATATCCTCAGTACAATTGTGTCGCAATCTAACGAACTCTCCATATGGTATATTACTCACCACATGGTTCGGATGACATGAATTGGCTAAAAGAATAGTATTACCAGCCAGTTCCCTCCTGTATGCTGAGACTTTCACTGTATGTCCTACTACCCATGTAAGATTAGTATCCAAAAAATAAATGGAACTCTTTTCATGGGCAAAAGTAAAACGCAAGTTGCAAGAGTTATTGTTAATGTACTGTACAAACTGCAAAGCTGTGTCCTGCTC
Organism: Phyllomedusa bahiana; assembly: GCA_025379985.1. Lineage (NCBI taxonomy): Eukaryota > Metazoa > Chordata > Amphibia > Anura > Hylidae > Phyllomedusa > Phyllomedusa bahiana. The sequence continues at coordinate 124,465 of JAODAL010001767.1, forward strand.
CCCCCCCCCCCAGGCCAGTAGCAGGTCGTCTATGTAACGACCGTACCACCTGATCTGGGGGAGGAAAGGATTGTCTGAAGAAAAAAGGAAATCTTCCTCCCATACCGCCATAACGATATTAGCCAAAGAAGGGGAAAATCTGGCTCCCATTGGAACATCCGTTCTTTGTAAATAAATCGTTCCATCAAATGAAAAATAGTTATGTGTTAATAAGTACTGAGTAACCTCCACAAGATACCGGCATTTTTCAGTAGAATATCCACTGTGCATAATAAGGAACCTATATAAAAAACGTATAGCCTACTGGAGACAGGTTAAAGCCCTGGTGGAGGATATCACGGGAGTCAGGCTGCCAATGACCCCAATATGCTTTCTAATGAATATTCAGATCCCCTCAGTTGGGAAAAGTACACTACGTATAATTCTACATATCCTAACGGCGGCGAGGTGTCTGGTTTCCATATTTAGGAAACGCAGTAGCGTCCCTGCGCTGGAGGATATTCTTCATAGACTCCAGGAAGTCAGAGTGATGGAACAACTATCGGCATCATTGAACAATACTCTTGATAATTTTGAAGAGATTTGGTCTCAGTGGGACTCTTACATTATAACTAGAGAGAATTAAAACAATAAGATAGACATTTATCGCGTGAGGTGCTTATGTAGTGAAATTTTGAACCCGAATGGGACAATGTTGGTTCCCTCCCCACACCCACAACCTTATGTGTCTTGTCCAATGTCTAGTTGATGTCTAAAGGATATTCCTTGGTTTTTCTTTCCATACTTTGGTTTCATGGAGTAATGATTATACTCATTGTTATGGGAAACATGCTAAAGTGTCTTATGAACATTCAGAAATATTAGTTCTGTTAAAACAAAATGCTGAGACAATATGCTGTAAAATATTGTTTATTCATCTTTCCCTGAAAACATTTACATGCTTTGTTGATGACCAAAATTGTATTACTCGTATATTATCCTTATCTTGTTAAAACCAATAAAAATACAGTTGAACCAAAAAACGTATAGCCACGTCATGGGGAATACTCGTGTATAACCCAATGACATCGCAGGACAACCAGGACAAGGGTTCCTCACATGTTAGTTGTTCCAATTTCTTTATCATACTCTTGGTATCTCTAATGTAACCCGGGATGGAAGTCACTAGGGGCTGGAGCAAATTATCAAGCCATTGACTCAGGCGCTCATTAAGAGACCCTATGCCCGAAACTACCGGGCGAAAGGTCGGGGGCAACCCCCCCTTGTGCACTTTGGGGAGTGAATGGAAGATGGCCATAATAGGTTTTTCAACCAACATTTTATCTGACAGAGCTTTAGGAATAAATCCCAAAAGGACTCCCTCATCTAGAATCTTTTTTAGAATAATGTTAAAATCCAGAGTGGGATCCTTCTTAAGTTCTAAATAAATGCTGGAAGCCTGTAGAATTCTAAGATTCTCCCTCCTATAAGGCCTGCATCCAAAACAACTACCGCACCTCCCTTGTCCGTGGTTCGAACCATAATGTCTCTATTGGACTTAATTTCTTGTATGGCTTGTTTTTCCTCTTTAGAAATATTAAAGCTACGACGTCTGCATCTATATGTTTGCTCATTTAATTTGACAAGATCCCTCTCCAATCTTTCCTGGAATAAATCAAAATTAACCGGTCTTGAGTTAACCCTGCTGTTCTGTTCGGTTCTACTATACACATATAATGCTACAGTCATTTTTGACCGGCCTATTAAAGTCTGGATTTTTAACTAATTTAAGTGTTTCATTTGAATTTCTTTTGCATTATTATACTGTATGTGAACATGGTTGTTCATAAATATAATGAATATTATAATGAAAAATGAAATCAAAATTTTTTTTATTTTTTTGTGTAAAAAAATGTTACATGGCCTTATTGCATTATTCATGAATATTGCACATTTGCACACAAAAAAATCTTTATAAAACTGTAAAAATAAAAAGTCAATTTTTTTCTATATAAAATGTGAAATAAGATTCAAGGTGCTAAATTTACTGTTTGCATTCGTCACAAGTATAATTTACATGTCTTTTGCATAAGTACTTTGTACATTTGCAACATATCACATTTGATTTGTGATTACTTGATGTTGGATAGAAGGCGCATCGTTTCCGTTTTAGGCTGGTTGCACTGCTGGGGGAGGCCGTGGGTATCGTCGCATTGCTAGCGAAAGCCATTTGTTCACTTTCTTCAGCATGCTGTTGGATCCTGTGGACAATGGCTGCAGCTCCATCATCTCTGGGTGTTACTTTTCTTTGTTCAATATATGGGCTAACCAGTGATTTTCCCAACTCTAAAAATATTCTTCTTTTATATAGTTTATTTTTGGTCCAATTCGGGTCTATTTCATAGAAAAAGCACTTACAGCTCTAAGTCTTTCCCCCTCCTTCTCCTCCTTTAGTCAGGTAGATCTCCACACAGTGGTATAGTATTGAAGACCTGCAGGTTATGTGGTCAGGTCCTTCAGCCCTCTCCTATGTGTGCAGAAAGCTGCTGGCCACTTCCTTCTTCTCTGTTCTTCTTCTGCTACATATATGTAAAGATGAGTTTTCAGAGCTGTCTCATGTGTGCTCTCTCTCTATGTTCTCTCAAACTGTATTGAAAGTGAAGTAACTGTATAGAATAGTATTGTACTTGTCTACTGATAAGCTAAAACACCCCCTTTAGCAGCCCAAAGTAAACCAAACACATTTTGTCAGACAGAATTTATTAGTGCTCTTTTCAGGTCATCATTAGATAATAGAACCAGCTAATACAAGGAACCAGCTAAGACAAATAATTCACATTTACCATGTGAAAGGTTGACAACTAAATTGAACCATTTCTATAAGAACAGCACATAACTATACTAGAAAGGAATCCATCTACAGTATCATAATTTGAAAAATTATGTAAGTGTAACTCTGCATGGACCAAAAGGACCTAGATAAATTGATAAATAGTAGAAGTTGAACTATACAGACCAAAATGAGATTATAACTCCTTTATTTTTTTCAAAAAATGGCTGGAGATTAGTATAAAAGGCTATCGGTCATTTTTGACCGAACAGTTCAAGTGTAAAAAAAGACGTGGAGCAAAAAGTAAACAAAAATAAATAAATAAAAACTGCTATTAGTAAGAACCTCTCAAATGAGGAAAAGTCAATGAACCACAAGTTTCAGAACCGCATAATGAATATTTAAAAAAATATCACATTTCATATTCGGTCATTTTTGACCGAACAAAATAGCAGGGTTAATAGGGTAAAATCTGGGTTACCGAAATAAACTTCCTTTGCCCCATCGTCCATATCAAAATTCATTTTGTCAGCTTCAGATGAACACTGATGCAATTAATTAATTAATATGTCTGCAGAGCCTGTGTACAGCTGGTATCTATCCACCACTGTATGGTCACTGTATGCCAGTAATATTAGTTGTAGTATTATGGTTTGCATTCCGTAATGGTCAGTTTGTATTATTCGGTCACTATGTGGTCATGGTGTGGCAGTATTCAGTCACTATGGGCGACATGTATGAAGCTCGCCGGGTCGGGGCGCGCTTTTCCGCTAGTTTTCCGGCGAAATCTGCGCCTGATTTATGTCGGGGCCGGGGCGCGCTCATACATTCCATGTAAAGTCCGCCGCGCCTCGCCAGTGTGTTAGGCGCAGTGCGGGACTTAGGCGCAGTGCGGCGCTGCGCTTGAGATTCGCCGCCGGAGGTAGTGCGATCATACATGCGGGCAAAAGTCCGCCGCGCCTCGCCAGTGTGCTAGGTGCAGTGCGGGGACTAAGGCGCAGTGCGGCGCTGTGCTGAAGATTCGCCGTCCGAGGAGGTGCACTCGTACATGCGGGGAAAAGTTCCCTGCGCCTCGCCAGTGTGTGGGGCACAGTGCGGGGACATGGGCGCAGTGCGGGACTTAGGCGCCGTGCGGGACTGCGCCGAAAATCTGTTCCGATGCGAGACAGGCTGGAACAGCGAGAAATCATTCCACATGTCGGTGCGGAGTATGAATCAAAAATCGCCTTTATAAAGGCGTTCAACATTCTCAGAAAAAGAGCTGAAACCTTAAAAATAAAAAATACATAAAACAAAATCACTTTCCAATATCCTAATTCAAGAATTAGGATATAGGAAATTAGCGGGAAATACAGTAATTCAAATTCTGAAAGCTATTCTCATTGGTCGGCATAAACCGGCCAATCAGAATAGGAGCGACAGTGAACCATTAAAACCTATGGAGAACTATTGACCAATCAGAATCAAAGGCGGGACAGTTCAAAATACAGTAAAAATGCAGAAAAGAGCTGATTGGTTGAGCTAGTGGGGGCTTGGCTAGCTCAGCCAATCAGAATAGGAGCGACAAAGACCCATTAAAACCTATGGAGAACTATTGACCAATCAGAATCAAAGGCGGGACAGTTCAAAATACAGTAAAAATGCAGAATAGAGCTGATGGTTGAGCTAGCGGGGGCTTGGCTATCCCAGCCAATCAGAGCGCGAGCTACTTCTCCCATTGTAGTCTATGGAGAGCACGGCGCACTGAAATCTCGGCTCTCAGCGCCGTGCGGCATGGAGTATGATTAAAAAAATCATTTTTGTTAAGTGTAAAACATTATCAGATAAAGAGCTAAAACCTTCTGTAAAAATAAATCAGTTAAAACCCCGAACAACGCATTTGTCGCCGAGACAGGCGCTACATAGGTAATTGCAATAGTTAGAATTGCCGAGAACTACAGTAATTCAAATTGTTTAAGCTCTTCTGATTGGTTGACATAAACCAGCTAATCAGAATAGGAGCGACAGTGGCCCATTATATCCTATGGAGGAGAATTGACCAATCAGAATAGGAGCGACAAAGATCCATTATAACCTATGGAGAAAAATTGACCAATCATATTCAAAGGCGGGACAGTTCAAAATACAGTAAAAAGGCAGAAACGAGCTGATTGGTTGAGCTAGCGGGGGCTCGTCCAGCTTAGCCAATCAGAGCGCGAGCTACCTTCTCATAGAGTGCTATGGGGAAAAGAAATTCCGAGCGAGCTCTGTGATTGGCTAAGTTAAAAGAGGCGCCGTTATTAGGACCAATGGGAGAGCGAGCGACGCTCCTATGGGTTTTCTAATGCAATCTGAAATAAAACTGTACATAGCCGAAATCAAATGATAAGACTACAGAAGTTGTCCCGATGTGTTTATAAAATGAATAATAATATGGGGGTAAAGAAAAAAATATAATTACATCAATAATATCATGTTTATTTCTTGATTTTCGTTGCTCCCACACTATTGATCCGTGGATAACGAAAATAAAGAAATAAACATGATTTTATTGAATTAATATTTTTTTTTCGTTACCCCCATATTATTATTCATTTTATATACACATCGGGAAAACTTCTGTAGTCTTATAATTTGATTTCGGCCATGTACAGCCGAATACTTGTACCCTAAGCTCCCAAGTGTTTTAAGGCAAAAAAATATAATAACATGCTGGAAAATATGAGGTATTAGTTGATACGGTAGCTACAGTATGCAAGCTTGCAAGCCCCGGCAAGGCTCCTCATTTCTTGCAAGTCCCTACACTATTAAAAATAAAACCACAAAAAAAATGGGACATAAATTACCAAGGAAAACTACAAAGCTACACTTACTGCTCAATGGCTGAAAGATATACTGAATCCCATCAGCAGGCATCTCTGGCCCAAATGCTGCATGGGAAAATAGGCAGGTGCCGGATATTAATGAGCAAATGCTCTAGGTACTAATTCACACCAGCATGCAGAAAGCCACAGTATAACTTTCAGCCATTGAGCAGTAAGTGTAGCTTTGTAGTTTTCCTTGGTAATTTATGTCCCATTTTTTTTGTGGTTTTATTTTTAATAGTGTAGGGACTTGCAAGAAATGAGGAGCTTTGCCAGGCCTTGCAAGCTTGCATACTGTACCTACCGTATCAACTAATACCTCATATTTTTCCAGCATGTTATTATATTTTTTTGCCCTAAAACACTTGGGAGCTTAGGGTACAAGTATTTTGTGCAGGACACCTTCTAAGTGCTGGGAAGCCTGCCCATTTGAATATTATGGGCGCTATAGGCTGTAACTCAGCATGGTGTTCCTGTATGAATGGCGTTACCCTTTGCATCGCCTTATCTATGGCATTCTCCCTATGTGTTATACTGTGGCTTTCTGCATGCTGGTGTGAATTAGTACCTAGAGCATTTGCTCATTAATATCCGGCACCTGCCTATCTTTCCCATGCAGCATTTGGGCCAGAGATGCCTGCTGATGGGACTCAGTATATCTTTCAGCCATTGAGCAGTAAGTGTAGCTTTGTAGTTTTCCTTGGTAATTTATGTCCCATTTTTTGGTGGTTTTATTTTTAAAAGTGTAGGGACTTGCAAGAAATGAGGAGCCTTGCCGGGGCTTGCAAGCTTGCATACTGTAGCTACCGTATCAACTAATACCTCATATTTTTCCAGCATGTTATTATATTTTTTTGCCCTAAAACACTTGGGAGCTTAGGGTACAAGTATTTTGTGCAGGACACCTTCTAAGTGCTGGGAAGCCTGCCCATTTGAATATTATGGGCGCTATAGGCTGTAACTCAGCATGGTGTTCCTGTATGAATGGCGTTACCCTTTGCATCGCCTTATCTATGGCATTCTCCCTATGTGTTATACTGTGGCTTTCTGCATGCTGGTGTGAATTAGTACCTAGAGCATTTGCTCATTAATATCCGGCACCTGCCTATCTTTCCCATGCAGCATTTGGGCCAGAGATGCCTGCTGATGGGACTCAGTATATCTTTCAGCCATTGAGCAGTAAGTGTAGCTTTGTAGTTTCCCAGGTTTTATAAGGTCGGTAAACATTTGGTCCCTCAGGAAGACAGAGGGTGTGGTCGGCTACCTTGAGCTGGGAGCGACAGCAGAGCTGAGGAGGAAGCTCTGATCACTCCCATGGGCTGGAGGGGAGCATAAGCTAGGGAAGTCTGGTGAGGACTCTGGTTTGGTGAGGCTGTTCGGATAGGCACAGATAACTGGTTAGAGAGGGTCTCTCTACATGTTAAGGTAGTGACTGGATGGCTAGGGTTTTGTTTGCAGTTTATCTGCTGTAAATCTGTGCCTGAAAAAAACAGTTTGAGGCCATTTGGATAGAAACTGTGTGGCCCGTGTGACGTATGTGCCATAACTGTCTCACAAAGGATGGTGATCCGTAACCGCAGGACGGTCCATGATGGCGTCCAAGCGTTAAGGGTGTGTTTACACTACCTACAAGGGTTTATAGCTCTACCTACTATGGGATTATATACACACCTACTGGGGAGCCTCTATACCTCTACTCACTGAAGGTCTATATACCTCCCCACAGGGGCTATATAACGACCAACATAGAGGGGACAATTTATATATATCTACCTACCTTCAGGGGGCCTATACACCTAGCTACGGGGCGTGTATATCTACCTACCTTCTAGGGGCTTATATATATATACACCTATAGAGGAGTCTCTATACCTCTACTGACTGGGAGTCTATATACCTACCTACCTACAGGGGCCATATATCAACCTCCCTACAGGGGCCCTATTTACCTACCCAACTACCTATAGGGGTCCTATATACCTACCCTCCTACCTACAGGGGGCCTATATAACTACCTACTATAGACTCATATCCCTACCCTTTTACTTAATAGGCGACCTAGACACCTACCTAATGGGGGACTATAAACCTACTTAATTGAGCACTATGTACCTAAAATGCCTAGTTTGGGGAGGACCTACATATTATATTTGGAGATTTAACTACCTGATATATGGGGACACAAAACAAGACTAAAACTTGGTGCACAAACAGGAACCCCATAGTCAATTGGGAGCACGTTTCCTGTTAGAGGCACAAGAGGGTCATTATTACCATTTGGGGCGCTATGGATGGGAGTTTGTACAGAGGTAGGAATTAATATGGAAGTGCTGGAAAGTGAGAAGTCTAAAATGTTTGTGTGGTAAATTCTGCTGAGAAAAGTTGTGGCCATCATCATGGCGGTTTGGGCTGGATGGAGAAAAAAATGTAAAGAGAATAACTAATCAGAAAATAGAACGACTAATCAGAGAAGATGTCTCCTATGAGTCAGTGGATATAAATTTACAGCAATACATTTAGGGTGACATGCATGAATGGGGCTGCACCAGATATCTGGCATCTTTACAGCCTGATATCAGGTGCACCCCCGTGCATACATTTTCAAATCTCCCGCACACCACTCCGGGAAGGTGGGGCGCACTAGAACCATAGTGAAACTACATATTTATAGCTTCACTACGGCATTTCTATGGGAATTACAACTGGTACAGGTATGCCACTTTCAAAGTGGTTTACCTGAGCCAGAAATGTTGCCCTAGCGCTAGAATGTGCCTGATTTATGACTCGCTGTAGAGCAGGTTCATAAATTAGGCGCTTTTTATGCCATTATTATGCACATGAAATTTGGCGTTAACACAGCAAATTTCATGCATGTTGCCCTTACATCTTATAATTCTATACAAAGTAACTTCACTTTAAGTGTTCATTTTCAACTGAAGTGAAAGTTTGTTGTACCTCCCAGTTCCTGGACCAGCCTTCTCTCACTTACCCATTAATGTATCAGTCACATGTGCGTTCCTCATTGCACCCTCTGCAGTTCCTAAATACTTTGCATTTTCTGGGTTTATATAAAACATACTAATGGCCATTAATATGTTGATACATAATTTTTTTTAGTTTTCTACCATGATAGTAGATGCTGAGGTAAAGAAAGTAAAGCTCAGAACATATCACCACTCCAGCAAAAACACCCTGAATCAGGTAAGCATGTATGTTATCTTGTAGCTGCTGTTACTGTAGGAATACACTATAGCTGAAGGCAATATGCAACATGTGGCTTTTTTCTACAGCATCTGTTGTGAGGCTTCAATCCTTATAACTGTGCACATGTCGGCTCAACAGATTAAAAGCTTCCAAATGTACTAGTAAAAAGTAACTGTCATTTCCACCATATAATTATGACCTTTTGTTATTTTGTAGTCATGTGTTATTATGTGTGCTTGGTGTGTGAACTTTTTTGCTGTTTGGTGTAAAAGTGAAATTTACTGCCACTTTTGCAGTTCCTGGGCTTAAATATTGGGCTACGTTCAGAGGTGGCAGATTTGTTTCATTCATTTCTATCCCTTATACCTAAAAGGAGCCTATAAAAATCAATGCACCTGTGCAGAAATAACTCCATTTAGGTGTTTAGGACAGATTTTCACGGAAATCTGCTACAAATCTTGCACAGATGAACATAGGTTTAAAGGTACAGTATAAGCAAATCCTTAGAATGCTTTCACTAGCTGTGAGCTGGAGAAAATTAGGATACTTATACATGGACGGATAAGATGTATATTTTATGCAGATTTGCGTGCATTAAATCTGCAGTCAGTTACAGCAGCAGAAAAGTGAAAGATTTTTAGGCAATCTCACCCGCATGTAGCAATAAAAATTTGCACAATATATGCATGAAAACTGACTTTTAAAGGGGTGTTCTCATTTTAAAGGGTTATTATCATTCTCAAGGTAAATAAAAACTTATCAAATACATTGCTGTTCTGATTTTGCTTCTCTTCAGAGTAAGTAGATATTTTTGCCTCTTTTTGCACACAAGTCTATCTAGTTCTTACAAGCTATAGCAGCAGACAAATGATGATTCTTATCGAAAGTACAGCTCGTTTACATAGCTTACTGACAAGCTTTAACCATTTAGTGTAACTGTGCACTTACAAACCTCCTTTACCCATATCACCCTGTAACATGAACAGCAAGTCTAAAGCTGCCTGTGGCTCTGTGAAACATCATGGTGAGAAAACCTCTGTAACTTTGCTACATGCTAGTTTACTGTAGGTTGCAGATACCCTGCTAGAATTTTTCCCAGTGGAGGTAAAATGCACAATAAATCTGCATTTTGCCATTAAAACACAATGGATTTTTTTTTTAACATAATATTTTAGTTGGAAATACAGTTGTCTTGGTGTTGTATGTTGCACCCATGCTTTTAATTTACTTGATTAGTAGCTGCCTAAATTTGCACGTCAACACTAGCAAAACTGTGCAGTGATTAACAATCTTATCAATTATTAATGCTATCAATAATAGTAGCTGTGCCGTTTTGCCAGTGTCGACCTGAAAATTCATACTGCCACTAATCAAGTAAGTTCAAGTCATGGGTGCAGCATGCCATATACGTCGTGGCCACATCACAGCTGCTCTGCAGACACAATGGGCGACATGTCTGAAAATTGGCACTGCCACGGCAGTTTTTAGGTGCATTTGATCAGTGTAAAGTGCTCCCTGAAAGTACAATCCTTTCAAAAATCTGGCATCAGGTACACCTTGCATAGTAATTTAATTGCTAGTGTATGTCATGCGCTTATCGAGGCACATTGCATTACGGAACATCACTAGTGTATGTAATGCACCTCGATAGGCACATTGCGTTATGGAGGTACACAACGTATCATTGCTACTATATATTATGTGCTTTTTTAGGCGTATTACAATGTGTCATGCCCGGCGTATAATGTGCCTAGTTTTGGTATATTTTACTTCATTTATATCATGAATATGGTGTCAAGAGTATTTTGGGCGCAAAATACACCAGAACTACGGTGCATTCGTATTGGGATATATCGCCCAATATGTATTTGTGCCCTTACATTTTTTGCTTCAAAGTGGTAAAGCTGCAATAAATCTGTACTAAAATACACATGATTCAGTGTGGATTTGCTGCTGCTGGACAATCCACAGCACCTTTAACTGCTAGACAACCACCCAATCACTTCAAATTTCTAGGCAGTCAGCATATAACTTTACAAGGACATTCTAGAACGTCCTAGCAGAGGTCTCATCTGCACTGTGATTGTGTAGCTGTAGGAGTGGAGAAGCGGCTGTCAGCGGCAGTCAGGCTCTTCAGTGACAAGCAGGGATGGTTTATTACTGCCCCTGCCTTCCCCATCTCCGTATACACAGAACTTATTGAGCACTGTGGATTTACGCATGCAGTTTCGAGGCAGTTGGTTGGTGCAGTTAGTTTACTTTTGATAATAGCCAAGAAAGGATTAAAAAATAGTCTCCAATGTTTTAGATTTAAAAACTGCCATAACAATGCATAAAACATTTAGGCTAAGTCCCCACGGCAAGGGTTTTTTTCGTCGGATTTTCAAACGGTTTGAGCATTTGGAAACTGACAAGCAACCATCCCCAAAGACTTTAATAGGAAATCTGCCCAGTAGTCTACACTGAGCGGATTTTCAGCTTGACGGCTCCTCACACCGCCAGCATTCTGAAAAACTTGGAACTTGCACAATTTTCCGCCTGGTTTTCTGGCAGAAGGTGTGCTAGTCAATGGTTAAGAGGGACGGGCGAATCCGCGAACTGCGGACAGAACCATTCCTCAAAATAATTTAAAAGATGGTAAAATATCGAATCTGACCGGCATTTTACAATTGCCGTGTGGCCGTAGCTTTAAGTCCAGGTATATCCAGCTGAAGTAAGAAAGATTTACAGAGAGTGTTTAAAAAAAAAAAAAAAAAATGATCATGAAAGCCTAAAAACATTATCAACACTTCTTACATGCATGAAACATAAGGATTTTGGGCCACATGAAAACTGTCTAGCAATAAGACTGTCTTTGTTGTCCATAGCAACCAATCAGAGCTCCCCTTTCATTTCATATAGTGCTCTGAAACAATGAAAAGGGCACTCTGATTGGTTGCCATGAGCAACAAAGAAAGTCTTAGACCAAGACAGTTTTCATACATGTCCCTCTTTGTATTCTGTTCTACTTCATGTAATGTAACTTCAAGGGATTTACCTAGTTTTTTAAACTGTAAGGCTATGTCTACACAGCACAGGCTTTTCATCGGATTTGCAGCGGATTCAGTATTTTGAATCTGCTGAAAATCCGACTGTACCCAGTGCTATGTAGACCTCAATAGAAAATCCGTGCACAGATTCTCTACTCAGCTGCCGGCCATCCGATGGAAGATAGAAAATGTTCTATCTTCCCTCGGATTCTCGTTGTATTCCTGTAGCCTTAAAGAGAACCTGTCACCTAGTTTATGCCCCCCCCTCTTGCTGAGGACAGCACAAGCTAGTGTCAGACCTGCTGTTTCCAGCGCTGTGTCCCTTATTCTATCAGATGTTGTAGTTTTCGAGAATTTAATGCTCAAATCTGCAGTTTTCAGCCAGAAAAGAGTCATAAAAAGAATCATTTTTTTTCAAACCCCGCCCATGCGAGGCTAGCCCCGCCCACCCCAACTGATAAACCTGTTACTTTGAATAGGTCGAAACATGTGAATAACTGTCGGGCTAACACCTGTTGGGCGGGGCTAACACCTCCTCATGAATAAGATTTGAGCATTAAATGCTCTAAAACGTCTGCATCTTACAGAATAAAGGACACAGCGCTGGAAACAGCAGGTCTGTCACTAGCTTGTGCTGTCCTCAGCAAGGGGGGCATAACCTATGTGACAGGTTCCCTTTAATGTCCGGGGGAAATCCAAGAGCGTTTCGTTGTGCCAAAAGCCGCAGTGCGGCGAAGTTAAAATACTGTCTGCTATCCTTAGCCTTAGTCTATCATATGCTGTGTTTTCTTGCTGTGCCAATTTCAAGGAGCCATAACTATGGCCACATTACATGGATGAGTGGGGTTTTCACATAAAGTGTTAATTAACTTCACCTTTTTGCTTGTAATACTGCAGTTTCGGGATCATACATCTTCATTGCTGGTAAACACCAGGATCATAACTCCAGTGTATACTAATTTTAGCCTAGGTAACTCACTGATAAAGCAATTTTTTTTGTGGAAACGCTCCTGGATTCTAACTTTATTCATTGCATTGGAAAGGGTTATTTAGGGTCTTACTTGTGGGATTGCCCTTTTTGGGGTGGTTACTCCACTGAGGGTCAATATAAGGACTTTTGTAGGGAATATTTATAAGGTTCAGTTTTCATTTCTCTTTATTTGCTTTACATCAAGGGGAGAGTTTTTTTTTATGTACTCTCTATGAAAACAACATGGTGAGTAGTTTATACCCTACATTTTGGTTATCCCTTTGTTATAACCAGATGTATGTTTGTGTTTTTTTCTGTTTTTGGGAAACATGTTTTACAGTAATTAAAGGTTACATCTTAAGCGTATTTGGTTCTTTATTTCTGTTATCATTTAAAACTGCGGTTTCTCCACAAAAGCTTGTGACCTACAACAAGATTGTGTTATGACTTTGTGTGATGTTGAGACTAAACCTAAGGTACTACCTGCAAAGTTGTGTTGACAATGTGGACCTGGTTCCGGCTGCATGCACCTGCCATAGTGTATGCTCCTCAACTTAGAATAGACAATCAGTATTAGATCATAAGGGTCCAACTCTTGGCACCCCCACTAATCAGCTTTTTGGAGAAAGCGTGAGTGCTAGCCTCTTTTCATTGTTTATAATGAGAAACTTTCCCTTTTCTCATCTATCCATTTCTTCAACCCCTCCACATTGTTATGATCACTGTGGGCTCATCATAGTCCAGGTGAATACATGAAAGACTATTGTGGAATATCTGTATTCAAACCACCTACAGACTCAAAGTGTTACTCTTAAAGGGGTTTTCCCATCTCAGGCTTTTATGGTATATCAATAGGCTATGCCATAAATGTGTGATAAGTGTGGGTCACACCTCTGGAACACACAACTATTTTGAGAAAAGGGCTCGAAATTCTCTGTGCAGAGCGAAGAGGAGTTTGCGCTTGTGCCATAGTCTCCAATCTGTGCAAAGGGAGTTCTGAACACAGCAGAACACATCACTTGGCTTTACTCAGAACTCCCATTGACATGAAAAGAGAATGACATACAAGCATGATTTCTTCTCTGTTCTGCTTAAAGACTTTTGGGTGTTTGTTCTCAAGATAGGTGCGGGCCCTACCTCAGACATTTGTGGCATATCCTATAAGCCATAAGTATCTGAGCTGGGAACATCTCTTCAAAGAGATGGTTCTTGATAAAGAACTGCGGACATAGACTAAGAAGGCCATGAGTTAACCGGGTCCTCATTCTACAAAAGAAAAGTGTTAATAACATTTACCTAACTACCTCTACAATCTGTGGCTCCAAAAGTAACTGCGGAATTGTGCAGTTAACGGTTCTCCTGGTAAAAAGAAAGCAAGAAAGTTACTCATCAAGTGAACAGTTTCCTGTGATCAGAATTTGTTATTTAAGGGGCTAATGGGTAGAGGTTGGCCACAGCAAGGAACTGCGTTATGTGTTCAATGAAGAGCAAGCTCCAGGCGTTCATTACAGCCATTGCTTATTGCTGTGGTATTCTGTGTAAGCAGAGGGTGGACTCTCTTTGACCCGCAAAGGCACATGCAGTAACCTGTAATATACTTAAGCCTAGGACATATTCTGCTGGGATCTCCTGTGGTGGTCAAGGTCGCCTAATCTCCAGCAAGGTTTTTTTTGCATTGTAAGAGTTTGATCTGAAATTTGGAAGTAATAAATTCACTAAAAAGACAAGTTAACTAAAAAAAAAGAATAATACACAAGCGACTACTATGGGGCCTAGAGGTTGAGGGGGCCCTAATCAGGTACAAGGACATAGTTCCTTTTAGTAGGTAACAAATAGTTGGTGGCAGTCTTCTCTCCAGTAGCCATAAAACTAAGCTTAATCTAGCAAAATATGACCTTGGAATAAAATGTTCATATTTATTGAATCCAATTAAAAAACATGTTCAGAAAATCCAGCCATAGTCAAAGTTTACACGTTTCAGGCCATAGGCCCTTAAAGGGGTTTTGCCATGAAGTGAGTTCATTACGTCTTAATCTGATCAGGAGAGACTGTAAACAAAGCACAGCAGCCTCATAGACAAGAGGGAGGCCTGAGCAACAACTCTGAGGAAGCAGAGGAAGCAGGGAGCGTTTTGCAATGTGTACTCATATAAAACATTAGAACCAGTGGATTCTCTATACAAAAGACACAACATCTTTCTCCACAGTCCCTTGCTAGCTTCTGAGTAGTAACGAGGAAGCAGGGAGCATTGTGCAATGTGTACTCAAATAAAACATTAGAACCAGTGGATTCTCTATACAAAAGACACAACATCTTTCTCCACAGTCCCTTGAAAGCTCAGTCATGTTCCCTGTCATCAGATAAGAAGTACAGACAATGCAAGTGCGAGACCAGTTCAGCTACTCAGCCCCTGTCAGCTGGAGCTGGTCCTGTCTAATGCAAACTTTTAAGTAACTAAGGGCTTGTAAAGAAAGCTGTAGCTCTCAGAGGCTTCACTTTTTTTTAATCACATATATTTAGAAAAGTGATTAAATACCCATTTTGGAGGATCCCACGTCAACATTACATCGTGGCAAAACCCCTTTAATCATGACTAAGTAAACTTTGACTATGGCTGGATTTTCTGAACATGTTTTTTAATTGGATTCAATAAATATGAACATTTTGCTCCATGATCCATCATATTTTGCTGGACCAAGCTTCGTTTTTTGGATAATGACGACCGCACCTAGCGAAGGGTGTCATCCGTGCAAAATATATCTGCATGAGAAGTGAGCTGGCTACTTTTTTCAAAATTCTTATCTCCAGCACTACTACATAGGTTCCCTTATATATGGCTGCATTAAATAAGCATTGTTGTTCACACAATGCTAATTTTCCTTGGCGCTGAAAATTTTCAGTGCTTTAAAAGAAATGACATGTCAATTCTTGAGGGGGATTCAGCACCAAATCTACACCTCACATTATAGTACATAAGAGGCTGAATATCTGTGTCAAATTCTCGTAGGATTTTCCAATGCTAATTCGGTGCTGAAATTTTCAGTGTCCAAATCCCTGTGGTGAACGAACCCTTATAATTAAAAGTACTTTATTTTCTTCACTTCATTCATAAAATCATGCCTGTGGCCAGGCAGAAAGGAAAATCATTATATTCCTTTTTATTCTGGTCAAAAGCATGATTTTAAAAGTGGAATGAAGTCAATTAAAACCTTGATACTTAAAGGGGTTTTGCCACCATGTAATGTTGACATGGGAACCTCCAAAATGGTTATTTAATCACTTTTCTAAATATATGTGATTGCAAAAAGTGAAGACTCTGAGAGCTACAGCATTGCTCAATCCCCCTTAGTTACCTCAAAGCTTCCACTAGACATGACCCAGGAGCTGACCCAGGAGCTGACAGGCCGCGCTTGCGTGAAACACTTCTTATCTGAAGACAGGCAAAATGAATGAGCTTTTAAGGCACTGGGTAGAAAGTGCAGTCTGAGGCTGTATCTTGCTGTATTGAGAATCCACTCTCATACTGTTATTATTTCAGTTAAGTTTTGAGACGCTCCCTTGGATTCCTCACTCCTCACTCACCCCCTCCCTCTCTCCCCTGCAGCTTCATGACTCAGCATGATATGTATATATTCTGATCCCATGCTGATGGACGTAGGTAACTGGCGTCCTGGCAAATCCCCTTTAAGTGCTTTAAAACTTATTCGACGCTTGCTTAGGACTCAATCTGTCTACTCCAGTCATGTTAGTTCTCACACAGTGCAGGTCTGCAATAAGTGATTTCAGGGCCCCATACAGCCTAAGCATCTAGACCCCCAGTTACTATCTTGCACCATATTAGTGAGCCTCTTACAGGAATACTGCATTCATGGCATCCCCTGCAGCTCATTCTTGTTTTATGAGCTGGTCTGTAGCTAGTGAAGTGTTGAAGGCCAGACAAAAACCATGTACATCCATCTCAGAATCCAGCAGTATGAAAATTTTGGCCAATACACTGACACCACGTTATAGCGTAGGAGAAGCTAGGCAGATAGATAAGTAGTTTTGTGGGAAAAAGATTTAGTATAATTTGTAAATTATTACTTGAAGTTCCTGTTCATTTTGACCTTAGGAGTACAGTGGGCGGTCCTACTAAGTGATTGACAGCCTGCCTTGTAATAGCATGCATAAAGAGATAGCTGTCAGTCACTGACTAGCACTGGCCACTGGGCTCCTAAGCACTGAGAGAGGAATTTCAATCAATAAGTTACAGGTTAAGCCAAATCTTTTCACGTGAAACTACATATCAATCTTCTCAGCTCCTCTTGCTCTATAACATGGTAGTAGCAGTATAAGTGACAATCCTCTTGCTGTGCCATATTTAAGAGTTCTAGGGAATTACTTCAAGCACTGATCCATTCAATGTCATTTCATTCTATGTAATTGAAATGTTTAGTTGGTAAAATAAAACTCTGAAAAATGGGACATTAAGTACTCCAAAAACACAGAAATAGGCCATACTCACAGCTCAAAGACTGGACTGAAACTGAACTCAGTAAAGAGGCAACACTGGCCCCTATGCTACTTGGGAAAGATAAATAGGTGCAGCTGATTGCTGAGCAGTAGCTCACATACCCCACCACTAGGGGAACAATTAGACTGGACATTAAATTGATACCTGTCCACACAGTATGCAGAAAAGCCACAGTATAATACATGGGGAGATTACACAAATGCAAAAATACCGATAAGACAACCACTCACACACCTTCAATATATGAGGGGGGTGGTTGCTCGTATTATAATTACATATAGATAAGGCGATACCAAAGGTGCCATTAATGCAGATGTTTAGTTGGTAAAATAAAACTCCATTAATGCATAAGATCAATAAAAAATGTGGATTTTTTGGGGGCCTGGAACAGATTCATTCAATTCACATTATTCCTTATGGAAATAAATGCATATGGTACTCAACCTTTTTGGTAATCAAACTGCTTTTGGGTACAAATTATCATCAGGTACCAAGGTGCCGCTGTCATTTTGATTTTATGAATAGTGTACATCACGTTTCTCCTGTTACTAAAGATAGTTGGTATAGCAGGGTCACGTCTTCATAGTAGTGCAGCAAAGCTGAAACACCCCCATCAAATTAAGTACAGTGTCTTTGGTTGAGTTTATTTTTAAAGGGGACTTTTTTTAAACTCCGACAGCAATGTTTTTGGGTTTGTGCTTGCTCTGTTTTTGCTGAGGTTAGCATCTCAGTGCTTTACACAGTGTCTTGTGTCTTCCTCCCTGTGCATCATTCATTTGGGTGTCTGACCACTTCTAAGTATTACCCCCCACCTTTACTTCCTTCAGGTACAGTCAAGCAGCTTGCAGACAACCACATATCCCGCTGCTTGTCTGAGCCTTGCATTGATAAAAAGCAAGCACTTATTTCTGCCTCTGACTTCTGTTTTTTATACTGACACCTAATTTATTTTTTATCTGGAATTGCTGGATTTTATTGTCCTTGTTTTATATGTCCATAAATAAAAGCTATGTGATAGAGCTGTAGGGCAATCTGGAATTCAATAAATCCACTAAACTCTTTGGAAAAGGGGATACTTTAGGCTCATACCCTTTCTTGAACATATGGACATTGCAATTCATCATAATTTATACAGGGAAATCTTACATTTAAGTAATGTGTTAGAATAAATAGTAAAGTACATATGTTGAAATCTATTCAAGGTAAAAGCACACTCTGACACAAAACAATTCCCGTCTACAAAGTTCACATTTAATAATGTATTTGGAAACGGGTTTGTATATTGTGCTTGGGGCTGTAATCCAGTTGGCTTTCACAGAATAAACAGATGGCACCGAATCAGTGGTTTTAAACAAGGTTCTGTAAATCATCTATTTCCTCCCAGGATTCATACCTTGCAATGTTGCTGGACTGAAATGATTTGTTTAGTCTTGACTTCAATAAGGGAAAGTATAAAGTTATAACCATTAAAATGGTGCAACAGATTTAAGGCACCTACAGCAGCTATGGAGCTTCATGAAAAAGTATAAGCCAAATTCTCCCCTCCCGCCCAGTTAAACCCCCCTCCGCCTTGTTTTTTTGTGAAGCGGTCATGTTGTATATCAGCTGTAAGCAAAATGTTATAGTGCAAGAGGAGCTGAGCATACTAAGGAAGGGGTTTCTATGAAAAAATTGAGTTTTTAAGTGAACTTTTCAGGTGGTTTTTGCTGTCCTATCTGAGCAGGATGTGACAAAGGGAGATAAACTATCTACAATACATGAAAAAAACTTTGAGGTTCTTAGTTCACATGTTTTGATCAAAACTGTTGAAGCCACCTCCGACTTTCACCGGGACCTCAATGCAGGTGGTCCTACTCTATTTTTACCTCTAATTTGAGTCCAGTTCAGACTTCTCATTGGGTCCTCAGACCTCCATAATCCAGAGAGAAAAAAGGCACCCGCATTATAAGCATACTGCACTGATTTAGTAACCTGTGGAGGTTGGCAGGGTGCAAAAAACCAAAATGGAGGCATCCACTCCTCCCTGCATAAAGGGAGGGAAACTACACGTAATGTATAGGTTTATATGTTTTGGAGCAGGATTTCTGCATAAAAAACTGATAAAATGCTGATAGGACTCCTTGAGAGACAGTGGAATTTCTGCTTACGCCACTCACATACAATAATTGATAGCTTTTCCTGTATAAGTATATGTACACTATCAATCACTGTATGTAGACTGGGGGTGGAGAAAGAGAGGCAGCAGTACTTCTACTTTCTGTTTTAGGATTTACTCATGCTTTTTACTTCTACTTCAAAACATATAAACATATATCAAATAGGTCAGCCTATCTCTTCTATCATATAACCCTAAAAGACAAAAAGCTTAGCATCTCTCCCTCTAACTTATAACCCTATATATCACAGAGCCAGCTTCTCTCCCTCTATCATATAACCCTATATATCACAGAGCTCAGCTTCTCTCCCTCTATCATATAACCCTATATATCACAGAGCTCAGCTTCTCTCCTTCTATCATATAACCCTATATATCACAGAGCTCAGCTCCTCTCCCTCTATCTTATAATCCTATATATAACAGATCTCAGCTCCTTTCTTCTATCATATAACCCTATATATCACAGAGCTCTGCTTCTCTCCTCTATAATATAACCCCTATATATCACAGAGCTCAGCTTCTCTCCTCTATCATATAACCCTATATATCAGAGCTCAGCTTCTCTTCTCTATCTTATAATCTTATATATAACAGATCTCAGCTCTTCTCTTCTATCATATAACCCTATATATCACAGAGCTCTGCTACTCTCCTCTATCATATAACCCTATATAACACAGAGCTCAGCTTCTCTCCTCTATCATATAACCCTATATATAAGAGCTCAGCTTCTCTGCTCTATCATATAACCCTATATATCACAGAGCTTAGATTCTCTCCCCCTATCTTTTAATTCTATATATAACAAATCTCAGCTCCTCTCTTCTATCATATAACCCTATATATCACAGAGCTCAGCTTCTCTCCCTCTATCATATAACCCTATATATCGCAGAGCTCAGCTTCTCTCCTCTATCATATAACCCTATATGGCACAGAGCTCAGATTCTCTCCCTCTATCATATAACCCTATATATCAAAATGCTCAGCTTCTCTCCCTCTACCCTATACTCTTATATATTTCAGAGCCAAGCTTCTCTCTTCTATCAAATAACCCTATATATCACAGAGCCCAGCTTCTCTCCCTCTATCATATAACCCTATATATCACAGAGCTCAGCTTCTCTCCTCTATCATATAACCCTATATATCACAGAGCTCAGCTTTTCTCCTCTATCATATAACCCTATATATCACAGAGCTCAGCTTCTCTCCTCTATCATTTAACACTATATATCACAGAGCTCAGCTTTTCTCCTCTATCATATAACCCTATATATCACAGAGCTCAGCTTCTCTCCTCTCTCATATAACCCTTTATATCACAGAGATCAACTTCTCTCCCTCTGTCATATAACCCTATATGTAACAGAGCTCAGCTTCTCTCCTCTATCATATAACCCTATATATCCCAGAGCTCAGCTCCTCTCCTTTATCATATAGCCCTCTATATCACAGAGCTCAGATCTTTTCCTCTATCATATAACTCTATATATCACAGAGCTCAGCTTCTCTCCTCTATCATATAACCCTATATATCACAGAGCTCAGCTCCTCTCTTCTATCATATAACCCTATATATCACAGAGCTCGGCTGCTCTCCTCTATCATATAACCCTATATATCACATAGCTCAGCTTCTCTCCCTCTATCATATAACCCTAAATATTACAGAGCTCAGCTTCTCTCCTCTATCACATAACCCTATACATCAAAATGCTTCTCTCTCTCTATAACATCCTGCTCTCAGATAGGTAGCATAAACCTCCTAACGGGTTTTCTTTAATGTGTCATTTAATTATTTAAATTCTTGCTGATTCTAGTCTTTTGAGTCCAATGAATTGCCATACTAAATAACTGATAGTCTTGCCAGCATATGTAGAAATATAGAGAGCCGTCATTCATTCAGTAGGACCACCCACTGGACTCTTAAAGAGGTTGTATCATTTCATTAAATGGTCTTCAGAATATGGGGACAATGAATACAAACAACTTTGCAAATGTCATTTGCAAAAGTGTCTTGTTTTCACAGTCTCCCTTATCTTCGTTTTCTGTAAACACTGTTCCCCAGTTCCGGTTGGATTCCTCCTCCTTTCATTTCATTGGCTGACGGCTCTACTAATTTACATTCTGTTCGACCCATGGTCGTATTCACGGGAGCGTGCATTCCTGCCTCTCTCACTCAGAATAAGGGGCCTGCAGAATTTCACTCAGCACAGCCAGCAGCTCCACAGTTACCCTGCAGCTGCTTCTACAATCAGAAAACAGCAGAATTGTGTTCGGTGCCTAAGATCTGTGCTGCTCTGGATGAGTTCATAGAAGACTGGATTCAACTGTAACAAACCTCCAGCTGTGAGAGGAGAAGATATCAGTGCTCTGAGTTCACAGAAGACTGTCTAGACTGAATGCAGGGCTGTGCTATGTAAACAAACAGCTCTTACAAAATAAGACTGCATATGGAGAGGAACGACACAGTGACATGTGGACTCAGACAGAGGGTGGTGGAGAGCACACTGACTCGGGAGCGAGCATGAACAGTGAAGGGGGGATGATGTCATCCACCTCCAGTTAAGAAACACCAAGCTGGGAGGGGAAGAAACGCCCCTGGATTGATTAGCTGAGAAGCTGAAAGTAGAATGAAACACACAAACTGATGAAGTGATACATGCCCTTTAAATACTGAGTTAGAACATAATTTAATCAAAAGTTTTACAAGTTATGTTGAATTATAAATGAATTTACTCAGATTTTCATACTTTATAATATGTAACTTCCTCCGTTTAAGAAAATGAACATATGTTACATTGTTCCACAAAACTGTCTGGTTAACTACAGAAGTTCCAGGATAAAGAAGAAGTAAAACACATAATTCTGTACTTCCTTAAATTGCATGAATTAGGCTTGATGATTGTTCCTTATCTTCAAAATGCAGTTGAATAAAAAACCTCTTGCACATTGCTGATTTATTTGTCATCCAAGTAACTTTTTAGATTTATTGTTTTGCTGCTGTGAAACTAAAGATACTCAAAAAAGAGACAGCAGAGTATTGATAATATTCTGATCCTTATGTTCCTTGTATACAGATGAGATTTCCATTAGGTATAGTGTGAAGTTGATGTAATAGTCTGTACTCCTGTGATGTAGTAGTGCTGACAGCTTTTTAGGCCTTGCCCCATGCACTGTTTTTCAGCCGGTTTTTCAGCCAGTTTTTAGTTTTGAAAACCAGCTGCAAACCTGCTGACAAACTCTTACACGGATCTTATTGGATTTTCTGCCCGTTGGTTTTTCAGACCACTGGCAATCCAAAAAACATAGAACATGTTCATTCTTCTGACCGGTTTTCGGACGGATATGAACATGTCTATGTAAAGGGGGAGGGCTTTTCTCCATTAATCGTGGAGAAAGGTTGTCCTCCGGCGGCCGTGTGCACGGCATAAAAACAGGACAAATACCAGCCAGATAAACCGACCGGTATTTGTCCTGTGCCGTGTAAACGGTCCCTTAATTGAATAGATCATGTTGATTGTTAAAGTCCTCCAGGTATGATCCATACCTAGTTTTGGCTTCAAAAACTGAATCGAAAGCTGACTTTTTGAACTCAGCTTTTAAGGTTAGATTTCTTAAATGATATATGAAACACTGTGGCATATTATTTTGTGCTGTTTTTGGGTACATCACACATCGCTGATAAGATCACACATCACTGCTAAATCAAAAACAGCAACTGACAAACTTTCCAGTACCTGGAAACCACATGAAATGGGCTTTTGGTTAAATTTGACTTGTGATCAGGTAAAGTACTTTCCACACTGACTACAACAGGTAATCAGCAAACCTTGAAAACTGTGACCAAGTTTTCTATAGAAGCTGGTGCAGGAACCTTCCTACGTAGAACTGCGTCTTTTAAAACAAGCCTAGACAGATGACCATGGCAACGTGACAACAAAACTCCATGTATCAACTGTATTGATTTTTATGAATTTGTGATGTGCATACACTTTTAGAGATGCATCTTTTGTTTCATATACGAGGGACTTTAAACATTTGTTAAAAAAGGCATGAGTCCTTCTGCTACCTTGTCTTCTTCATACTATATCAGCTGTGAAATAGTTGCTATGTAACTACCTTTCAGGGCAGATCAGCAGACCATGCTGTGCAGCCTGAGCTCTTTTAGTGAGGAGTAGATCATTTCCAGTCTCACTATAACGTTCTCTGGGAATGCTATCAAGCCTTAGGGTATATTGTCTATGCTTAGAGAATATGTCTACTAGCCAGCTATTGTCCCGTACACATGTAATTAAAATCTTGTTAATAGTATTTTTGTTCAGTTTCATTTTGCCTGTATTTCCCTGTTTGTACGTCTATTTTTGGTGTATTGTATTTCAGTTATTGTCAGTACTGAGCTCTGTTTATGTTATTTCTGAGCTCTCCAGTCCTTTAGCTTATAGTTTAGGGACATTGTTAGGATATAGTCACACTTCTGACTCTTCCAATCGGAAAAATACGATGCTTTTTTTTCCTCGGCAGAAACATTTCGTTTTGCTGAGGTTTATACTTCACAGAGCTAGTATTTGTCTCTAATTTAAACATAGGTAACCCCATATCATTTGGATTTGACGAGAATCTTCTCAAAAGAATGAATAAACCATGGATTTGACATTCACGGTGTTGAAAATCCGTGGTGTAGTTTGTTGTGTTAGTTACAGAACGGACTGGCCATTCAAATAAATACCTGTCAGATTCTGAAAAAATGTAAATGAGGACTCTAACTTGGATTCTGCATTGAATTCTTCATTAACTCCATTGTGTGAACATACTCTAAGGGATATTTTCAGGGGAAAAATAAAAGGTCAGTAGGGTTTGGTGTTAGGACTAGTGTTAGGGATAGGACCAGGTAAAGATTTACACTTATCATCAGTTTCTGTTTGTTGCCCTACTTCCGGATTTAAATCATTTGTTGTGTCACCCTCATCCATATGTCTGTCATCATCTGCCTTGTTGTTCAGCAACTTCATCATCTAACAGTGATCCCTTTTAGTTCTGTGCTCAATACACTCTTTATATAATTACTGCAAGCGATTTCTTGGTTCAATTCTATTTGACTCTTTGAAGTTCAGTTTTTTTGTCCTGTACCAACACTGTCACTACGAATTGTATGGTGGGAAATAACAAGGTTTCTTGATAAAGCCCTCGTGAAATGTGTGTTGGAACTCCATTCCTCCAATGGTGGTCTACTGCATAGGGTTAATTAACACTTTTATTCTTTAGTATTTGCACTTTGCACTATGCTACTTATCCATTGATGTAGTTTACTTCTTTGAACACAAATATATTACTTTAAATACATCATGGCACTAATGCAGTTTATTAACTATTTGTAACTTATGCTTGTTATCATGTTGATTGCAGTGTTATTATAAATGGCCATTATTTTTGTGTGTTTCTATAAACTAGAGAATAGTTAATTATGCATACAACATTATGGTTCTATTTATTGTATCATGCATTTTACCTAGGTGCTAGTAATTATATTAAATACATCTGTTAATGTCCCCTCTATTTCTGATAATCACTGTTCTTCCTGTTTGGAATTGCACTGTGCAATATTTTAATTGTTTTATTTTAATATTAATTGATATTTTATTTTTTGAATATACTAGCATTATGTGGTTATTACAAAAATATTGGAAGTGGAATATAACAAGTAGTGCTAGTAAACCAAGTGATTATTCATAGCGGTTCTTTGACCTCAGATCACAACTTGATGTGTTGTGTGCTATGTATAGCTACAGAGCAGTTTTATGGCATGTGCACTATTCTTGATACTCATGTTACATACACATATAACTTGCTGGAGAAGCTGTGTAGTGTCCACCAGGATCAATAGAGGTAAACTGAAATTTAGAATGTTTCTTAAAGAATATACAAATTAACATTTAACATTATATGAAATATAAACATTCTTTAACATTATATTGTACTAAAAAGATGTGTTCATTATCTCCAAGCTGCTACCAAGAGCACAGAACTCTACAGTGAATCTGCGCTATTGAACTAAATAGGTTATGTGTTTGTGTGTTCTCGCCTAATCTTACTGCTAAGATTTTATGTGTCAGAAAATAAGCTTGAGTTATGAATTTTATCTTAAGTTTTGTCAAGTTTTAATAATAAGGCTAATGACTATTATTTTTGTTAACAGTGAACAAATTATGTAATGTAATTTTCCATGTAATGATATCATCAATCTAGGTGCCACATGTTATAAAATAACAGATTTTTTTAGACCTCTTAACATATAAGGTGAACAAGCATCTGGCCCATGACCATCAGTCGGTAGGGAGATGAATTAAACATTTTATGACAATTAATTTATTATGATATAATAATACCACAACAAGATCCATTTATTTATTTGATACATTGCTCTAAATTTCCTAAACAGACAGAATTAGATAAAACAAAATTGGCAACAAATAAATAAATAAATACATAAAGGGGGTTTTGTGAAAGTAAAATTGATGTGGGAAGCTTGCAAATTAAATAATAAACATTTTCACCATTCATCCTTATTAAAGATTCTGTACAATTTTTGTTTTAATTGCTACCTTAGTGATCCATAGTGTACTGCTTCTCTCCAGGCAATACGACCAGTGACGAGAGCTCCTCCGACCTGGCTGCCCATGCTCAGACATCACCTCTCCTCTCATTCAAGTACTAATGTTCAGGTCGATAACACTCAGGATATTTTCCTTATTTTGTTTCAACACCTTTCAATATTCCAGTGATACAAAGTAACAATTCTCATAGTATCAAAATATATAATTATTACATGACCTACAGTCTCTTTCGTTGCAGTCGCACGTTACACACGTTTTCTCACGAAGATGTCCTTATCCAGGTAACATCGGGAAACCAAACTGGTTATAGGAAGTGCGTCTCATAATGTGTCCTCTCCAAAACCTGGGAGTAAATGGCTGCAACATTTTGGGGGAACGCCCCCTTTGTCATGCACACCTGGTATTCCCTCAATAAGTTATTTTATATTGCCCTAGATCACGTGATAAATATAAACCAAACTCCACATTTATACATTCAACATAGCAACTTTAAAAACCATCTTATCATCATATGCATTATACATTAATCGCCAGAACACATTGAATATATCCCTTAGTATTACTATAACAATATCATACTTAGCCATATATAGTGGTCATTCCTTTCAAACTGCAGCATATGTTAGCTGCTACGCCTGTGCGTAGTGCACCACCTTATCGACCTCTCTTTATGTCAACGAGTCAGCTCACCAGGTAACATGACATACAATTATCTCCATAAATTTAATAATTTATTATTGCGCAGTATTCATATCATTATATTTATTCTAGATAATATATGGTCTATTATTACTAAATTAGTAATAAATATCATTATGGTAATAATGCCTAACACATGAAACAAATCTCCGGCTATGTTATAATGCATAAAGATCTTTTTACAAAAAAAAACATTTTTTGCTTCCACTCTAATTTACAGAAAGATCCCCCAATTACATTCTTCATTGAGGCCTACGGGGGAGAACGACTGTAGTTGTGAGATCCAATAGACTTCCATTTGAAGGAGACGTACTCTACTTTGTTCACTATCAGCACCTTCAATGCCTTCGATCACACACCATTTAATGCTCACCCCATGTCTATATTCAAAAAAGTGTCTAGCTACTGAGGTTTTGCCAAACCTCATATTTGTTAAAGTCTCATCTTTATTTTGTTCTCTTTTATTTTTATAGAGCCTAATTTGAGATTGATGTTCATTCAGTCTTAGCTTAATTTGCCTCAATGCTTTTCCCACGTCTATTTTGCCACAAGGGCACTTTACCTGTAACACCACTAATGTGATATATATGCTAAAGTATCTCTACTACATATAGAATACCCCTTTGTAGGATGCATAATTTTATCCCCCTTAATAATGCTAGAGCAATTTTGGCAAGCTAAACAGGGGAATGTTCCCCTCTTTTGTGTACAAAGAAGCCTGTTTAGATTTTCTCTTCTTGGCATCAGACTGTACTACGTAATTTCCTATCGTTTTACCTCTCCTATAAACAAACTTGTCTGTTTCACTATATTTCGGATCATTCTCTATAATTTTCCAAGATTTTGAGATACCATTTTTAATTAACCCTGCATGCTCATCATACGTGGATAGAAAATCAACTTGGTTATATTCTCTCATCTGCTCGTTTCTGTCCTTTTTCTTTATAGTTTCAGGTGTAGCAGCTAACGTATGGTGCAGATTGAAAGGAATGAACACCATATATTATTATAGTAATACTAAGTTATATATTCAATGTGATTTGGCCATCACTGTATAATACATGTGATGATAGGATGTTTTCTAAAGTTGCTTTGTTGAATGTATAAGTGGAGTTTGGTTTATATTTATCACGTGATCTAGGGCAATATAAAAGAACTTACCGAGGGAATCCCAGGAGTGCTTGATAAAGTGGGCATTCCCCCGAAACGTCACAGCCATTTAATCCCATTTTTTGGAGAGGACATATTATGAGTCTCACTTCCTAAAACACAGTTTGGTTTCCTGATGTTACCTGGATAAGGACATCTTCTTGAGAAAACACATGTAACATGCGACTACAAGGTCATGTAATAGTGATATATTTTGATACTATGGGAATTGTTACTTTGTATTGCTGGAATATTGAAAGGTGTTGAAACAAAATAAGGAAAATATCCTGAGTGTTATCGACCTGAACATTAGTATTTGAATGCAATTGTTGGGGGTGGTATCTCTGGTCCGATCCACAAATAAAAACCTGCACCATCTATGTGAAAAGATATAAGAAAACTTGCTGATCACCTTTCCTTTCAGGCAGCTACTGTCAGTCTCTTCCCTGCTTAGTAATCACAGCCATTCACTGCTGAGCAAGTGTTCAAATCCAGGTACTGTCAATCTACTCCTGTCTTCTGTACTCCTTAGTAATTATTAGTCAAACAGTGCAAATAAATAAATAAAAAGAAACCTCAATCAGGTATATGCAACGAGACAAGAAAAATCCTCATGTGTGACTTCTGCAGGGATTTGAACCTAGGACCCTTGTGTTGGAATGGAGGTTCTAAGCACTCAGCTACATTGGAGCTACTCAGATCCCCTTACATCAACAGACCTTTGTTTGACTGGAGTGGGCACACGGTGGAGAAAGGCATAGCAATGTCAGCCTGCTGGGTCATTTGCTATGCAGTTCAAACAAATCACACATGCCCCTTTTTGAGCACACTGAAAGCTGATGCAAGGCAAAACCCCTTTTAAGGAGTTGTTGGATTCAAATGAAACTATGAAACTTTCCAAGTGTGAATATAATAATGTAGTGAATGTAATAATATATACAAGTGGTTACAATATTAGAGTAAAACGGTAATATTATTGGGGAAAACTGTATAACTGAAAGGAGGCTCTAGTACCTAGTTGGCCTCCTCTAGGCTAGATGCAAGATGAAATTTGGTTGGGCATAGGGGCTTACAGGTTCTGTATGGCATCCTGTGGCACATTTTTTTACAGATGTGGCAGCTGGGCCAATAGATCATGCACATTCATAGGTTATCAAAGCTGGTGTCCGAGTTGGTCCCATAAATGCTCAATCCGGTGATTGGGCGGCCAAGGAAGTGTTGCAATCTGACAAAGACATTTCTGGAAAACTCTGGCTATGTGTGGGTGAGCATTATCCTGCTGAAAAATACCAATTGAAAGCCATGAGAGGCAACACGTCTGGGATCTGACTATACAAGTATCTTGAGAACGGGCTCCTGAATGCATTTGGAGAGCCCATTATAGTCAAAATTTCGAATGAAATAAATGGGAGAGTTAGGACCACCTTTCCATTCTCAATGGAGACTTTTGGGGGCTTGTTCTTGAGATAGATATAGTTCCTAGAGACGAGATCCACAGCTATCTGAACTGGCTACATATTCTATCAATATGCCATCTATATGTAAGAGGCGTGAACCTCTTGAAGTCTTTAATTAATATCACAGAATCGAGAAAAATCCCTTCAAAAGGAAGAGCTACATAACCATATAATAATCACAGAAAATAACAAAAAAACTCCTCTTAAAATACAACTTTTAATAAATAAATTAAAAATACACTATAGCCCCTACACAAAAACTAAAGGGACACAAATATCAAAACACTATTCGACAAAAGATATATCTAGGAGCAAAATTGTGGGGCCGCCCATTTTGGGGCAATTACTCTGCCTTATTGAGGGTTTAAGATAGGGATGTTATTATACTAACCTATTGACTTTTTGCAGCAATCAATATAAGAATTAGGATCTTCAGAATCGTAAGTTATTCATGTTGTTATTTCATATTTATTGATTAATATCCTATTGATATGTACAATTTTGCACCTAGATATATCTTTTGTCGCATAGTGTTTGGGTATTTGTGTCCCTTTAGTTTTTTTGTAGGGGCTGTAGTGTATTTTTACATCTTTAATTAGCACAGAATTTTGTACCACCTACTTATGTAGGTTATAGAAGAAAGGGTAGTTCTGGGTGAACATTAAGGATATGTTCACACAGCTTATTTTGGAGCACATTTCGGCGCGTATTTCACTGCATACTGCGCTTAATACGCGGGGAAATGCGCCCATAATTATGGTAATTCATAGCTCTCATAGAGAATGCCTCCTCTCCCCGCGCGTACAATACAATCGCACTGTACGCACGGGGAGATAAGTGACCTGTCATTTATTCGCTGAGCTTACACGGCGCGAGTAATGCATGTATATAGGGCCGGCGGGCTGAGGACCCCCGCGCCTCGGGAGTACGCGAGCTCCCGAACCAAACGATGTACTGCGGCGCGTAAATACATCGTGTAAACATGCCCTAAGGGAAACATGTATAAATGGGGTGCACCATTTTTTTTTTAGTGTATCTTGTGCAAAAAAAACCTGTCGTAGCCCTGTTCTATAGATGTATGAGCTGTCGTACTTCAAAACTTGATCCAGGCATGGCACTATTGAATGCGCCAAAGCTATGCTATGCGCAAAGGATATGTTATGCTATGCAAGACATACCACACACTATTCCCTTACTTCAAAAAACTAGATAAAATAATTACATATATACGATAGAAAGAGGGAGTATACTTAGCTTCCAAAAGGAGTTATTCACCAATCCTGCATCGATATAGTCCAAAAGAGTTGGATACTTCCACTTTTAACCCAAAACAGGTCCTTTGATATAATAAGTAAACTACCTCTATAAGCACCCTATTTAAGCCCTGGAGTAGTCGCCCCGATAAGGGCGGCCCCACGTTAACGGCTTACACCCTAGGCAACACTAGTATATACTAAATTAGGGCCAATGGGTATATACAACAGAGAGATTTCAAAAAATGTATAGTCTCCCGACGCGTTTCCCCAAATCAGGTTCATCAGGGGAGTCAGTCTCTCAGATACATGAAGATAGTCCACGCCATGATGGAAGAGCGTTCTTCCATCAGTACTTATTCATAAAGCGAGCTAGTTTTGCCTGATATAGTTATTCATTGTCATACATTCCACTTTTTTTAGGCTGTAGGAATAGGGAGACATAGGAATAGGAAAATTTACCTCGTGAAAACAATTGATTTTGATCATTTCTTTCAATACTTGTAGACTTTTAAAACAGTGATAGTCATCCGACTGATCTATTGGGGCCTGAAATATGGTTTCTGAATCTATACCAGGCAGACACTTTACAGTAAAAAATCTTTGCAGGAAAATGGGGGTCCAGAATGTGTAGCCATTCTTCATTATGGTCTTTAGGAAATTAATAATTTGTAATAAAGGATGTCTGTTTGTAAGCAGGCGATGTAGAGTCCACATTCATGTTATCCACATCAGTTACACAATAGTGGCAGGGCATATCAGTGTGCCATGAATGTGTATAATGGTAAGTTCCTTTAGTAATGCTGATTATAACCACACCAAACATAAGCCTGATCATACTCTTTACGTCCTGGAATATGAAGGCAGTAAACAGCTTTGTGTGTATAATCTGCTGCCCCTTTTCCCTGCTATGTTCTTGTCTATGCAGAAATTGCTGTGTGTCACATAGGGAAGGAAGTATGTGGTGGTGAAAATGCTTTACACATAGAGTATATCCACAAATAATTATTGTACTAGGAAAGTAAAGGCTTATACCTCAAACCCTGTGCATATTGTACAACAATATGGTGACTTCAGTTTTCTAAGCTGAAATGAAAGTCTGATGATATTAAGAAAGTAACCACTAAAGGATTCTCTAGTGAATCCCCCTGAAATTCCTATTTTAACCCCTTAACGCCAAAGCCTATTTTTTTCACGTTAGTTTTTCCTTCCTCGCCTTACCAGAGCCATAACTTTTTTTTATTTTTTAATCTACATAGGCATATAGGGCTTTGATTTTGCAGGACAATATGTACTTTCTAATGGTGTCATTCACCGTACCATAGAATACACTAGGAAACTGCAAAAACTTTTGGGAAAAAAGTGGGGAAAAATGTGTGCCCTGTTTGCGAGTGCTTTGCTTTTACTGCGTTCAATCTTTGGTAAAAATGATGTGTTATGTGTATTCTACAGGTTGACTCGCATCCGGCAATACCAAACATGTACGGTTTTCATTATATTTTGGTACCATAAAAAGATTCCAAACATTCTCTATTTTTGAAATTTATGCGTTGGCACCATTTTCTGCGACCAATAACTTTTATGTAGTAACACCTATGGACTTATTCCAATTTAAAGGGACGCGAAATGACCAAAAAAAAGACAATTTTTGGAATTATTTTTTCTTCTATGGTGTTCAGCTCACGGGATAAATGATGTTATAGTTTAATAAATTGGACTTTTTCGGACACGGCGATACCAAATATGTGTAACTTTTTATTATTCTATTTTTTTATTTGAAAAATCGTGAAAAGGGGGGATGATTTAAACTTTTAATTTTTTTTATTTTTTTACACTTTAAAACATTTTTTTTTAACTTTAACTATGAGTCCCTCTAGGGTACTTCACTTCTAGGGGACACGATCATTTATACAGCCTAATACATTGTAATACAATGCATTAGAGTGTACAAAGATGTAGTAAAACAGAAAACATGGCAGCGATGGAAGCCTTCACAAGGCTTCCAACTGCTTTGTTAACTGATCCAGAGCCTGCGATTCTGCTGTGGGCACCCTGATCGGAATGAGGTACGGTGTGTGGCACCATTTCTCATTGATTTAGATGCTGCAGTCATCTTTGCCGCAGCGTCTATGGGGTGAAACAGCGCGGGATGGAGCAGTTAACACCCGGCTTCTATGTAGGGGGGGTTTGCGCTGCGATCCCACTACAAAGCCCCCTAGCAGCACTATGACATACTCATGCGTCATATGTTGGTAAGGGGTAAATAGCTCACTAAGGAGTTTCTTTACTTTTACAATCAAACCCAGGTAGAAAAATTAAGGGTTATTTCCATCTCCTAACTTCCAGAATAGGAAACGAGAATGACCTGCTAAACAGAACAGAGATATGGCTGGACCTGCATTCTCCTCTACATTCTCTACTATGGGAGTGCCAAGTACACCCGAGTGAATATGCTTGGATGAACTAATAACTCTGATTAAAGTGAGCAGGCAGGTGGTGGTGCATATGTGGCACTCTCCATTCTGTCCTATGAGAATTCCAAGTACAGCTGAAATGAATGGAGAATGTCACGCATGCGTGGCCAACTCCTCGTTGACATGGAGAAGTTTAGGGTCCTGTTGTCAAGAATTGGGACTTGTAGCTACCACACAATTTATATCATATCCTATTAATATGCCATAAATGTCCGAGATGGGAATACCCCTTTAAGTCACAAATACACCAATTCAATTAGACTGCATCCACATGACAAAGGTTAAAATACTTGTCATATTCAGAATCCGAAAACCACGTCGTCCAACGAGTATTTTGACCTTTTTTTCAATGTGAATTTGGTGATTTTTTTTTCCCAGCAGATTTGCAGTCAGAAGACAAGTCACTAGCATCACTGTGGGGTTATGGAAACGGATCCAACATAGAGATGTTTGGGAGGTGTTATTTAACCGCAAATCCGGCAGATTATTGAACATGTCCTAAGATTTTTTTTTTTTTTTTAAAACTGCATTTTTGCAATACAATCTATTGAAAATCTGACTTGTGGACTAAAACTCAGATTTTCAATTGAAGGTCTATGGGGATGGTCTATGGGTATCATTCAAATGGGATGGGTAAATTTAGGAAGATGGGACACATAAATCCCACACAGCTTCTTAACATCCTGCTGTTACTTAAAGAGTGAAGGCACAGGAAAGACATTGTAGAGCTTGAACAGGTACAAAGGCGGGCAACAAAAATAATAAAAAGGGCTGGTGGACTACAGTACACAGAAAAATTGGCAAGATTAGGGTTATTAGTTTAGAGAAAAAAGGCTTGGGGGGGACATAATAAATATGTTTAAATACATCAAAGGTCAATATAGAGATCTCTCCCAAGATTTATTTATACACAGGGCTGTATTTAGAAACAAGGGGGCATCCTTTATGTCTTGAGGAACGAAAGTTTCTACATAAACTAGAAAGGGATTCTTTACTGTAAGAGCAGTGAGACTATTGGAATTCTCTGCAGAGGGACTTGTCATGGTGAATTCAATAACCGAGTTCAAAAAGGGTTTGGATGCATTTCTGGAGCGTAATAATATAACAGTTTACAGTGACTAGGATTCAGGAGAGGGGTCATTGATCCAGGGATTTTTCTGATTGCCAGATTGGAGTCAGGAAGGAATTTTTCCCTAAAATGAGGACAGATAAGTCACAGATTCGTCTATATGCATCTAAAATAGATCAGCAGCGTAGGGTAGAGAGTGAGAGATCATGTAAATTCATCGAATCAACTGTGGCAAGACATTTCCATGAGAATGGACACCAAGTGTCCGAGTTACGTTGGTGCATTATTGAAGAAATTCAAGGTAGTGACCAGGAGCAGATCAAATTGAAACTGCTCCAGCGCGAAGTGTATTGGATTCACAGGCTTGAAACATTATCACCTAAAGGACTCAATGAGGAATGTCAGTGGAAGGTTTATTTATAATAAATAGTCTATCTGCTGTTTGCTAGGCTAGGTATATTTGAGTGAGTCAAGTGAGTTTGCTGAGTTAACTGATTGAAAGCTTACCTAGTTGCTTACTAACCTAAAGGAGCGAGTATATAGTAAGTAAATACAGTATCTGTTTGATATGTTATCCTAGTCGTTGCCAGTAGTCTATTGATTTAAAATATAGTACGTTGTTTTTAAGTATGATATATGTATTGTTTTGGTTGCATGTTTTAATATGTTATATAATTAGTAACTATAATGGTTTGCGGCGCTGACAAACATATGCCGAAGCGCCGACCATTGATATCGGGTGTGGATCCTCAGGGCCCACCGCAGGCACAGATGGCAGATGCAGGCGGTGGGTAGCCGAAGTGCAGGTCTGGGTACTGGAGGCAGATAGACGGGTGCTGCTGCAGTAAACAGAAGACAGAGTCCCAGACAGGAGACAGAATATATTTAACAGCAGGACCAGGTACAGCGGCAGATGTACAGCAGGTAAGGGGTCACGCTCTTGTGCTCGAAGACAACAACGAACTGACCGAGTGTAAAGGTAGGAGGTTCCTTATGTAGCCAGAGGTTACAGGTCACTGGGCAGGGCCAAGGTACTCTGACTCCTTAAATGTGGTGCAGTAACGCGCGTATGCCCCGAGAGGGAGCACGTGTGCGCACAGGATGCCAGGGAGCCGGAGGAAGCAAAG
Organism: Phyllomedusa bahiana; assembly: GCA_025379985.1. Taxonomy (NCBI): domain Eukaryota; kingdom Metazoa; phylum Chordata; class Amphibia; order Anura; family Hylidae; genus Phyllomedusa; species Phyllomedusa bahiana. The sequence goes on from JAODAL010001767.1 coordinate 159,836, forward strand.
GTGGTGAGGCTTCAGGAGTGGAAGGAGCCAGGACAGGTGTGTGCAAAGAACCAGGGACACCAGGGGATGTCGCAGCAGCGTCCGGGACACAGGAGACACGGGCACGCCGTCGGTCCTTAGCAGGGGCCGCGGCGTCAACCATGACAGTAACAGTATATAAGAAGTTCAGTTGCGGTTTACCTCACGCTTCGGAAAGGGGGTGTGTCCCCCGAAATGTTGCGTGATCGCGTCAGAGGTGCGTTGGGACTCAGCAGCCAGCTGTATGCCGTTCAGCTCCGAGGAGAACATCGTATACGAGATGTTGGTGTCCGCGTCTTAAGTCTGGACTTTTGGACTCAACTCCGCATTGTAGGTTCCAATATATGTTACTAAGTGATTTAAGTTTTTATCGTCTTGCAACATTGTGCTATAGATGGTGTTATTAAAGTATATATATTAAAGGAAATTGGATAAAGTATCCTTCTGGAGTCAGACGGCATAATTTGAAAGTGTTTGCTGATTGCACAGCAGGTGGGGACCTGCATATGCCGCTGGGAACCTCAATCCCTATTATGCCAAAGTTATTTGAGGTGGAAGCTGTCATTTCTGAGGTAGGCCGTTCTGTCTGTGGGTTTGTGGTATACGGATGTGAGTAGCTGGTGGTCTTTAATGTGTACTGTGGTATCCAGAAAGTGGATTTTGCTCTCTGAATAGGTAAGTTTAAGGTTGATGGTGGGGTGATAGTTATTGAAGTCATTATGGAATTGAATTAGGGCCTCCTCTCCCGCAGTCCAGGTGACAAGGATATCATCGATATAATGGAGGTACATCATGGGTTTGGTGGTGCATGTTGATAAATATGCTCCTTTCAGTACCGCCATAAAGAGATTTGCATATTGAGGCGCACATCTGGACCCCATTGAAGTTCCCATTCGCTGTAGATACAGGTCTTCTCCAAAAGAAAAAAATAGTTGTGGCTGAGTATGAACTGGATGAGTTGTGTGACTGGTTTTGTTGGGAGGTTTAGTTTTTCCAGGTGCGTCCGACATGCTGCAATTCCATCCTTGTGGGGTATGTTTGTATACAAGGATTCTACATCCATAGTGCCTAAAATGGTACCCTCAGGTAGTGAACCGAGGGCATTCAGTTTGTTAAGAAGGTCAGTGGTGTCCTGGATGTAGCTTGGAGTATCTTTGACCAGTGGTTTTAGGAGATTTTCCACCCGAACTGAGATATTCTCTGTCAGTGTCCCAATGCCCGAAATGTTAGACCTCCCAGGGTTGCCATCTCTATGGATCTTGGGGAGCATATAGAAGCAGCCCGGCTTGGGATCCTCTGGGATAAGCAATTCCACCTGCTTCCGGACCTGAATTGGAAACTTTTTTTATCATATCCTTTAGTTGTTTCATATAGGCTTCTGTGGGATCATTTCCAAGTTTGCAGTAGTGGATTGGGTTTGAAAGCTGTCTGTTCGCTTTCTGGATGTAGTCAGTGGTGTTCATTATGACTATTGCACCCCCTTTGTCAGCAGGTTTTATAATTATATCATGATTTTCTTTCAGTGAAGCAATAGCCTTCTGATCCTGCAGGGTTAGGTTGTGCACCTGTTTCTTTTGTTTCTCCAGGATTTCAGATTTTACTTTGCTTCTGAAACAGTCAATGTATTTATCTAGTGCTGCATTAGTTCCAGGCCATGGGGTCAAGGTAGATTTTTTGGTTGGTTTCATTATTGGCTGTTCTGTCTCAGAGTCCCTGTTGTATGGAAGGTCTTTTTTTCTATTACAACAAAAGAAGAACACAAGAGGAGATACAGGCCCTAAAGACATCACTGGAGAATGACAGAGAGGAGATGAAGGCCAAACTGCAGGACATGCTTATCAACAACAAAAAGAAAAAGCTCCATAGACTGAGACAGGCTTCATCACTAAAACTACAAGTATCAACCCAGCTCAGCAGACCTGTGTTGTGAACCTTTCCTCCTATGAGCCAAACAAACATGAAATGTCAGTTCTCTCCAAAGGTCTCTCCTTCTGCCCTTCAGCACTCACTGACCATGTCAAACTCTGCTATGATATGGAGGAGTTCTTCAGAAAAATGAGATTGAGGGAATATTTTTATGGAAAAGACCTTCCATACAGCAGGGACTCAGACAGAACAGCCAATAACGAAACCAACCAAAAAATCTACCTGGACCCCACGGCCTGGAACTAATGCAGCACTAGATAAAAACATTGACTGTTTCATAAGCAAAGTAAAATCCGAAATCCTGGAGAAACAAAAGAAACAGGTCCATAACCTAACCCTGCAGGAACAGAAGGCTATCGCTTCACTGAAAGAAAATCAGGATATAATTATAAAACCTGCTGACAAAGGGGGCGCAATAGTCATAATGGACACCACTGACTCAAAGACATATTCCCAGTCCCTTCTCTCCTTTCTTTTCGGCAACCACCAAACCTGCGGCGTATTATTGTCCGGAGCGCCCTGAAGGCCCCAACAGAAAATGGCACCTCACCCTGCCTGCAGAACAGGTGCAAAACCTGCAGGCACATCCACACTGCTGACAGTGTACCTGTCCCACAATCACAAAAGGTGCACAGAATTAGGGGGACATTTTCCTGCAGGTCTTCCAATGTTGTGTATCTTATCATGTGTGCGCAATGTCCGACCACAGGCTTTTATGTGGGAGAAACAGGACAGAGACTCAGCCAGCGCATGAATTCACACAGATTCACCATTAACAACAGCAGAACTGATTAGCCTCTAAAAGGTATCGCCTGATTTCTTCACTCTTCTACTACTTTCTATGGCTAACATGGTACAACATTATACTACTAGCTGTTACTTGACTCCTTTCTCTTCGTCTCCTGGTTATTAGTATACATTCGGCAAGTAAACAAAAATTAGGGGAGAGTAGAAAGAATGGGTGACCAGACAGGCTTTGTAGTCTATAGCTATGGAGACACATTAGCTGCATGCACTAAAATGAAGGATATTTTAACCAGGACTAAAGTTGCTTCATTTTATTTTAGCTGTTTTTAAACAATACAAATATTGGTGTAAAGGTGTACATGTCAGTTATATTTTTACATTTTTGATTTGTGACGTAACTGATCTCTGTGAATTTTGCTAAATATTTATTTGCTGAAATTATGTAGGTAACTTGTTCATAAAGTGTTTTTCCGCTGTCTTATAAGAACCTCTATGAAAAAACAAAAACAAACCACTGTTATATCCTCACGTGCACAGTAGATCACTGAAGCTTGCAAATTCTAAACCTCAATCTATATAACTATTTTCAGATCGGGCATGTGTACAATATTGTAGCAAAGTTAAACTAGTACAAGCTCTCAGTGAACTAGTCAAGGGCTAGAAGAAGTTAACTGACACATTTTTTTTTTTACCTATGTAGGGGGGAAAGCAGGACTGGGACAATGTATTCTGGTGGTCTAGGCAAATAAGGCACTTAGCGCCCCTCCAATGGAAAATTCAACCCACTCCATACCTCCTTGCTCCCCCTTTTTTGTCTGGGATGAAGTGGTGCCCTATGTGGTCGCCTACCTTCACCTACCCATCGTCCCGGCCCTGGGGGAAAGAAAGGGATAAGTTAACAGCCCTCTGGTTGGCTCTTTGTTTGGCTGTGGGTACAACTGCACTTGCTAGTGGTATGTCCTAATGCAAATCTGACATATTTCTATAGAGAAGTAAGAAATTTAAACTTGAAGATAGGGCCTGGTTCACATCTGCTTTGGAGATTTCATTCAGATCCTTTGTTACATGTTCCGTTGCAAATTATGGAAAAAATAATGCAGCAAGTTGCTCTATTTTTACCGTCTTAACAACTGACACCACGAGGGAAGCCCAATGACCTATTGTAATCAATAGGGTACATTGTTTTCATCTCTGCAACACAGATGTGAACCAAGCCTAACACCACCATGATATCACAGCACAGAATGTTATCTCAACTTTTTCAATGCTTTCAACAGTCTTTGTAAAAAGATAAGAGCAGACGGTCTAGTTAAACTCTGCTACATCTGCAAGTATGTCTTCTTATTTTTGCACCATTTTCCACTGTATGCACTTCACATATTAAATTGTTTCATAATAAGTAGATAAAGATTTACTGAGTTACAGCTCTGTTAACGCCTGATCTAGATCTTTCTGACCAGCATCAATTTTGAGGGCAGCGAAAGCACAGCAAATAACAATTGTCTTGCAGTCAAAACCCTTATGGACTCCATTATACATCATTGGGTTTTGTCTTCAGTGTCTATCATGCTCTAGACCCTTCACAGCATTCCTGACTTCCATTAAAAATAAAGCTATGATGACAATGTGAACATGGATTCAGTTTTTAACCACATGTCAGGACTGGGACAAGGTATCCTGATGCCCTAGGCAAATAAGGCATATAGAGCCCCACAGGTAGACGATGTATTAATTGAGAAACTTCTGCCTATTGTGGGGCAAAATTTATTTATACCCTTATATCAAAAACATATTATATGTCCCATTTACTGTTTAACGACATTAGTATGTTATGTAGATGTGAATATGCTGTGATGTGAATGTATATACTGCCTTTTACATATGCCCCATATATTTGTGTACAGGGTAACAGTGGAGTGGTAGATAGAGATGGGGAAATTTCTTAAAAAATCGTTTCGACCCGAATTTAATTGTGGCGAATCGTGTTAAAAAACAGCTATTTCTGCAGAGAGCCTGAAGTGTGTTGTAGAACATTGTGCCATGCTCATATATGCATAGGGAATGTGGTTTGGTCTTCATACAATGATGTGTTTTAGTATGATACACATATGACAGCTGCCGCTGTTAGAATCGCTTCACTCTTCAATTCCCTGGGCACTTACAGGGGCAAAGCTGACCAAATAACTGAAGCGGGAACGCAGCCTGATAAAGTCATGTCAGCGCCAGCTGGAAAAAAACAAGCTGAGGGCTAAGATTCTACAATAGCGTCAAAGAACACAATAGTAGGTTCCTGGGTCGCCACAGGTCCAGCACAGTAAGGGGACGTCACAGCAGGGGTCACCCTGCGAGGCCACAGCTTCCGGTGTCATTTAACGGCCATGTTTTGACCACACACTAGGTCATACACTTTCTCCCAGATGACATCTGACAACCCCAGACAAGAGTCGGTGGGTTTGTCAGACACAACCCTTAGTTGGCATGGCCCGGGAGCAGGTGAGGGGCCCTTCCCACAGTCAGAGAACTACTATGTTACTATGTGCTGTGGCCTCTGCACCACTATACAGTGAGGACGAACTATTTGAGGACAGTGGGCAGCAAAGAGGTGGGAAAGACATCCGCTGTTTCTTGCAGAAGCCGGCAAATAGTGATGAGGAGAGTTGAAATGGGGGGTTATGTTGCGAGTGGTCAGGCTTCGTACAGCGACACCGCTGAGGTGGACGGTGGTGACAGGCAAACACTAATCGATGTAGCCGATCGCACTTAAAAGCCAGGTGAAGCAAGCAAGGCTGGGACAAGGTATTCTGGTGCCCTAGTTAAACAAGGCATAAAGTGCTCCCTAAATGGAAAATTCAGCCCACTACATGCCTCCTTGCGCCCCCTTTTCTGCCTGGGATGAAGTGGTGCCCTAGGCGGTCGCCTACTTTCGGCTACCCATCGTCCCGGCCCTGGAAGCAAGGGCTTCATCATTATCATTAGGAGAAGAGAGCGGCAGCTTGAATGTCAGGCAGTGGCGCAGCCCTTAAGTCAGTAGTGTGGCCGGGAGTCAGCAGGGTGGCAGCAGTGCGAGGTTGAGAGCCAAACGGCCACGATTTAGACACCCACTTTGCAGGTCCCAGAAAGTAGTGGCACAGGGGCTCACCGGGGCAGTGGCGGTAACAGTCAGTCAGTGTGGAGCATTGGTGGTAAAATCACCTACTCAGTGGTTTGCCAGTTTTTTTACAAAACACCAGAGGAGGCGAACAGGGCTATATGTAGAATCTTTGGGCAGAAAGTAAAGCGTGACCAGGGACCTAACGTTGGCACCACGGCCTGCATCAACATCAGCAGTGTAAATCATACAGTTGGCCTGGGAAAACGTGTCTCAGATGTGGTGGTCCATCCTGTCGCAACACCCAGCAGCACACAGTGGCACGCCTCCCATTTCAGGCGTAAAAAGCTTCACCACCTCTGCCGAAGACAACTCCCTGTCTTTTACATCATCTACCGGTCCAGATACTCCTGTGCTCCTTGGCACTCATGGTGCCAAAGGTCGTTCACCGAGACGATTGACAAGAGACAGCAGTACACGTCTAGCCATCCCTAAGGGCAGAAGCTGCCTGTGCTCCTGTCCAAGTTGGTGGTACTGCTGTCCCTCCCTTTTCAAGTGGTGGACTCTGCACCATTCAGAGAACTGGCGAGGAAACTTTGCATTCACTTCGGCCATTTCAACATCGCCAAGCGCACCCTCCTTGAGCTAAACAGAACAGCGAAACTATAAACGGAGAAAAACAGAAATTTATGAACAGGGGGAAGTTGATGAACAGGGGGAAATTGATGAACAGGAATAAATATATTAACAGGGAGAAATTTATGAACGGGGGAAATTGATGAACAGGAATAAATATATTAACAGGGAGAAATTTATGAACAGGGGAAACTGATGAACAGGGGGAAATTGATGAACAAGGGGAAATTGATGAACAGGGAGAAATTGATGAACAGAGAAAGGGCGTTAACGATTTTTTGATCATCCAAGTGCAAGTGTACAGGATTACTCCCCTGTGCAATCTTGATGTCAGCCAGTGGTAGCTCATGCGTGACACCTGCCGTTTGCTCAGGCCCTTTGAGGAGGCCACGTTATTTGTCAGTCGCCAGGACTACGGGATGAATAACGTCATTCCACTGCTTCATGTCCTGGAACAGATGTTGCAAATTCTGTCTGGTCGGGGGACTGGAGACGTGGCTACTACATCTTATGGCCACATGAGTCCAGTGGGGGCTGAACTGGAGGAGGAAGACATTGGAGCACCAGCAGTGTCTGGAGAAATTAGTGATATTTTTTATTCAGGTGACAGGAGAGGGGCAGGAGCAGCCGGAGGATTAGGAAGACGAGGCAGATGACCCAGACACACAGTGGCAACATACAGTGGGGATGGAGACAGGGAGTCCCTCAGAGTCACTTGCGCAGTTGGCCCACTGCATGCTGATTTGTCTGGCTAGTGACAGCTGAATTGTCACCATCCGGCAGAGGGATGACTTCTGGCTCTCCACCGTCTTGGACCCCTGTTACCGGTCCCAAATGGGGGCATTTTTTCACCTGCCAAGACAGAGGACAAACTCGAGTACTATAGAGCCATCCTATGTAATCAGTTGACCGCTCCCTATATGCGCCATTTTCCATCCTCTAGCAGGTCTGACCGGGTGGTTCATCAGCGTTCATGTACCACTGCAACGGTTGCTGTGGAGGGATGGGGGGTTAGGAGCAGTACCAGCTTCATCAGTAGCAACCTGAGTCTGGTGTTGTTGATGTGCAGATTTCTTTACCCCCCTAGTGATTTAGGTACCCACCAGCAGCAGCACCTGGAGCAGACCCTGAAGCCTGGATTCTTTTGGCTACCTGCCTCAGCTATTATTCTGATGCTGCCACCCCCCTGATGCCCCACATCTGCTGCCAGCTGCTCCTTCTACCACACACCATCTTTACCAGGGACTGGTATTGACACCCACCTCCCCACTCTTCACTGGGCTATTATGTAGCCTTCTGATTCTGCTGCCACCTCACCACTCAGGTCTCCTCCAGGCTATGTCACCATGTCACTCTCTGGCTTGATTGTTGCTGTTACTGCCACCTCCTCATTATGTCACCTAGCTGCCGCCACCTCAAAATTATGATATTGTGCAACTCTCCGGCCGGATGCTGCTGCTGTTGCTGCCACCACCTCCACACTGTGTATTTGTGCCAGTCCGTGGCCTAATCATGCTGCTGCCACCTCCACAATCTGTCAGTTGCCACTCTGTGACCTACTCATGCTGCTGCCAACTGACCACTCTCTCAGTTGACCACCCTGTGGTTTTCTAATGCTGCTTCCACCCTCCACCACTCTATGATGTTGCCACTATGTTTGGTATTCCCCTTCTTTTAATCTGTCAAAAGGAATGAAAATGACAAACACAATCGATTGTGTTTTCGGAGAAGCCGTCCTTTGGTCCTTTGTTTGTATCAGGATTGTCAGATGAATAGATAGCCAAAAGCAGGAGTGGATACAAAACACAGAACACATACAAATATTCCATTTACTTATTTTTGGGATCAGCTCCTGTTTCTTTTTGGCTTTAGCAATGATGGATTATTGACCAATTGAAAGCAGAGACTGAAGGATCAATGGCAGGGCCGCCATCAGAAATTTTGGGGCCCCATACAGCATACCCCCTGCTCCTCCCACTCCCCCAGCCCACAACCATCGCCACCGCAGAAAAATAAAAAATTGTTCTCCACCTATTGCAAACACATCAAAACCAAAAAATATAGCGGTGTGGAAAAGACAGTCGTTAACATCTTGATTTTTTTTTCTTCCATATAAACACGATCAATGTCATCACTTTTTCCATATGTGTAAATATACAACACAACCTGTGGTTCCACCGAAGGAGTTCCTCAGATCAGGTAATGTCTTGGCTTTAAAGAGTCCAGTTGATAAGAATCAAGATAGCATAAGCAATCGCTGACGAACAGAAGTAGCTTCCCATATCAGCTCGTAGAGTCACAAGGGAGCTAGCACAGCTTCATTGCTGCAGAGACGAGGTGTGATTAAACTTGCTACATTTAGGAAGTAACCACACCGCAGATACCTATATGTCTGAGACAGATAGAGCACTGATTATTCGCCAAGCAGAAGACACAGGCCTGGGGTGGGATGCAACAGGTGCGATGGCCCCAGTTGATTTGAGTAAGCGACTGGAACAACTAAAGAAAAAAAGAGTTAAATCTATTGTTACATGCATCCACTCTCACTGAGTATCTAAAGGTACATAGAATACCTCGGGGCTTCGTAGCACCCTTTCTCCAATTCTCCTGAAAGAGGACATAACATATAAAAAAAGATGGTATGCTCTATCAAATCGTTACTCTTTGGATTTAATGTTCCTCACAGTGCAACATCTACAGAAGGCAGTGAGCGAAATATGTGTTGAGATTGACAAAGTTGAGCAGGATTTTAAATCTACTATGACAGAAGCATACAAGCAGACTCAGGAGTTGATTAGGAGTAATATGATTAAGCTTAAAGAACAAATTATGGAGGTAAAGTTAAAAAAAAATTGAGAGAGACACTAAAGATGATCTCCATAATTGTGTTGATTCATGGTCGAGTGAGAGAACCAGGAGTCAGAGAGCATATTATACCAACACTAAATCCCAATTGGATGTTGCGTCTACTGATTCAGATTCAGTTACGAGCTATAAACACATGATATTGAGATCTTCCAACAATCGCTCTGTAGAAAGCCATTTTCCAAAGGAAACAGATCAGGATTCAACAAGTGGAGAGCCATCAGACACAGTAGTGAAACTATAACCCAGAAAAAGGATGGACAAGAAGAAATAAGTGATCTTGCTGTTAATATTTCAACTACGGGACTCACAGAGACAGAGAAGAATGTTATCAATAAAGGTCTCAGGTTCGTCCCCACAAGTCAGATACAGTGTTTTGACTTTGCATTTTGATTTTGTAGAAATTTAGCAGAAAAATTAGATTAAGGATGTTTTTTGGAAATAAAAGTGAAGGTTCTAGTCAGAGTCATCCAAAGAAGTTATATAAGAAGTCTAGGTTTGACCCTGTTGTACCTAATTCCACTCTAGATACTTTTCAGATGATGGTTAAAAAAGAGGTTTTGAAAAATGGGATAAGGTTTCTAAAAAACAAAGGTTTAATTTATCTAAAAAAGAAAGAGAGGTGTTGGTACAGCTTAAAAAAAGGATCAGATTATTATTAAAAAAGCAGACAAAGGGGGAGCCACTGTTATTATGGATCATGAAATGTATATTAAAGAGGCAGAAAGTCAGCTACAAGATCCTAAAATATATGAAAAATTGGATAGTGACCCTATTGGTCGCATTAAGATTGAAATTGATTCCCTTATAATGGAAACTGAATGTTTAGGTATAATTTCTAAAGAGATTGCCTTAGCTTTGTCATCTGTGAACATCCAGGGTTTCCTATACTATATTTAGTACCTAAGATACATGAATCTCTTGAATACCTGCCTTAGCTATTTTTGTTGATGGTTCTTTGCAGGACATCGTTAAGGGCCTCCTTGGGTGCCTGAAAGACACTGGCAATTTCCTTGAACACCTTGATACTGTTGATATTCACAATGTTACCTATTTTTGTACGTTTGATGTACGAAGTCTGTACACAAACATTCCCTATGAAGAAGGGGTGCAAGCCATACGTGAAAAGCTTATACAGGATTATAGGATATCCAATTCCATGATTTCTTTTATTATGGAGTTACTTGAAATCATTTTGACCAAAAATTATTTTAGATTTGGAGAGGCGTTTTACTTGCAGCGACAGGGGACATCGATGGGGTCCCCTCTCACCCCAAGTTATGCGAATATCTTTATGGCTGATATAGAGAATAGACATGTCATTCACAGTACAGGGAGTAGCAGCATTTTGTTATGGCTCAGGTATGTGGATGACATTTTCATGTTATGGACCGGATCTGAGGATGATCTTATTCGCTTTAATGAATATTTCAATTCGATACATCCATTATTGGAGCTTTGTGCAAGGATAAAGATACTATTTGTTTTCTAGATGTTACTACTATCATAAGGAGAGATAATAAGATCAAAGCTACATTGTTTACAAAACCTACTGTTTGCAATAATTTATTGCGTTTTGACAGTAAGCATTCTCTAGCGGTCTATAAAGGTATCCCAAGTGGTCAATTTACTAGACTTCATAGGATTTGTTCCACGGACGATGAGTATAACAAGAATAAGGATAAAATAATGGATACATTTGTCTAAAGAGGATACCCTAAGGATGAGGTCACAAAAATAGGCGAGGCTGTAGGAAGCATACCTAGGGAGAGTATTTAGATAGTGAAAATTCTAAACCACAATATAGGAATAATGTGGAGTATATTTCTTCCTATGATAAACATGCAGGATTGGTGAAGAATATGATTATTAAATATTGGAAATTGTCACAGGATGATCCTAAACAGGGTCATCTGTTTTTTGATAGCCCCTGTTTTATTTACAAAAGGGGTATAACTATAGGAAATTACTTAGTCCATTCTGATCTTAGGACTATAAAAAAATCTCAACAAAGTAATTTTCACACGTTGAGGAAGAGTATGTTTGAATGTCAAAATTGTGATAGTATAAAGGTGATAGTATCTCTCACCCAGTGAAGGGATATTCTATACCTATCAAAGGTTTTTTCACCTGCAATACCACCAATGTTATTTATATGTTAAAATGCCCGTATGGCAAAATATACATAGGACAAACTACCAGGGCAGTTAAAGTACAATTGAATGAACATAGGTCGCAGTTCAGATTATATAAAACAAGATGGGTACAACAAACTAATATTGATGATTTGTGAATCAGATTTGGGGAATCGTCTGTTGTCAGACATTTTGTTGATAGAGGACATACTGTATGTGATCTTAGGTGGTGCGTCCTAAAGAGTATCGAGGGTATTTACCATGTACAGATTACTAGAAAATTATTACGTGAGGTTTTTTGATATCTCAGTTGGAGGCATTAATACCTAACGGGTTAAATGAAGACTGTAAATGGAATGTGTTTCTATGAAAGGTGTGTTTGGTAGGATACGTGCCTTATACACTTTTATTTATTTGTTTCAACAATGTTGATATGTATATAAGTCTTTCTACTTCTTAGGGTTCACATGGAGTTTTCACTCCGTGTTACAAGCACTTTTTAGATCTGTCTCGGGGACCGACGGACCCAGAGACGGATTTAAACAATTAGCAGTGAGATTATCACTGCGGGCTATGAGGAACAGGCAGTGGTGTTCACATGAGAGATCGCCGCTTCGTGTTTCCATAGCGCAGCTCGGGTCCGTCTTTGAAAGAATTGCATGTCAATTCTTTCAAAGACGGAGCTGACAGGCAGGAGGGGAACACGCTTCGGCGATCTCTCATTTGAACACCGCTGCTTTATTTCACAGCAACATGCCCCCAATATTTCAGTACTTGACCCTTTGGCCACGGTTGACAAGTGTGAAGAACAAATGTCTTTTAGAAACCACATTTTTTTATAAGAGGACCTGTAGTATAGCTGCATTTCACAGCAGCATGACCCAAAAAATTAAAAAAATGATTTCTCAGCCACTGAGAAATGCCACTTAGAAGCCACATTTCTGTTCCAAAGGACCTTGATTATAGCTGTATCTCACAGCACCATGACCCCAAAACTATTGACAGTGCTAAAAATTTTATAGATGAAGTGAGTAAATGGAATACGTTTTTTTCATGAAACCTTGTACAATTGGTGTCTTTTAAAGTCTCCTCACTGCAAAACCAGCAAAATGACCTTTTGGGAACTGAGAATAAAAATTGCAGTAGGAAATGATCATTTTAAAAAAAAATTTTTTTAAGAGGACCATTTCTTTTGGAAGAGGAATGTGAAGTAGACCGGCAACTAGTCGGTGACCTCGGCAATTGGGGCCACAACATCATCAGAGATTCATGCCTGTTTCATCTTGATGAAAATCAAACAATCGTCATTATCTCTGGAAAGCCGGATGCGTTTGTCTGTAATGACTCCTCCAGCTGTGCTAAATGTCCTCTCAGATATGACGCTGGCTGCTGGGCAAGACAACACCTCTATGGCGTGGCGAGCGAGCTCGGGCCATTCATCCATTTTGGATACCCAGAAGCCGATTGGGTCCAAAACATACCCAAAAAAACATCGGTGTTGAGACGCAGATGTCGTGCACCATGATCTATAAGCCAGTCTCTGTGTGTTGTATGTGTGCCCTGCATTACATGCGTTGGTGAGGTGGTAAATAAGGTTTGCCAGAGGTCACCCATTAGGCTTCTGCCACAATGCCTGCTGCTGCTACTGTGGCTACTTGGCACTCTACTGCTGTCACGTTGCTGACGTTCCACCATGACATTTGAAGAACGTGAATCAGACGCAACAGATGTCTCCAGTTGATCAATCAGCATGGTCTACAATTCCTGTATTTTACTCTCTATTTGGGTGGGTGGAAGGAAAGTGCTGAGTTTTGCTTTTGTACCGGGGATCGAGGAGGGTTGCCACCCAGTAACTGTTGTTCAGTTTGATGGCCTTAATGCGAGGATCATGTTGGAGGAAATGGAGCATCCAAGCACTCATGTGAGAGATGGAGCCTTGATTTCCCAAGCCTCTGGGTCTAGGAACACTAGCAAACTGATCTTCCTCATCTTCCTCCTCCGCCTCAAATGCGTGCCAACCTCTTTCCAAGCAGGGACATCGGTAACGTCGGTGTCCAGGAATACCTCATCCTCCTCCTCCTAAACAGCTTCAACACAGCCCTGACTTGCCTCAGATGCTGTACCCTGAGAGCTGAGGCGCCGCCTTGCACTAGCCCTGGACCCCGAACCACTGCCTAATGAAGACTGATAAAGTTGTGAAACTGTCGGGCCTTCTGGATTCGACGGAGAGAAAGGCTCTGTTTCTGCATCTGTGTCCGTCTCCTCCTCCATTGCTGGTGGAACCTGCTGTTTCAGAGTGTCCAACAATCGTTCCAGAACTAAGATCACCACAATGGTCATGCTGACAAGGGCATTGTCCGCACTGACCATTTTGGTGGCTTCTTCAAAACTGGCAAGGATGGTGAGGAGCTCTTTCACCTGCCTCCACTCTTGGTGGCTCAACACCCTGATGTCCGCACCGCAGCTTGTCAGGCCATGTGTCACTTCGTACTGCGTAATGGCATTGCGCTGCTGCCACAATCGCTGGAACATGTAGAGGGTGGAATTCCAGTGTGTTTCCACGTCAACAATGAGACGGTTGACGGGGAGGCCGAGCTGACGCTGCAACGCAGCCAGCCGGGATGAAGCAGGGTGCGAACGGCGGAAGTGTGAGCTCAGACCTCGAGACCGTCCAGACCCTGGTAGCGCTTTAGAAATTTCTGGACGACGAGGTTCATGACATGTGCCAGGCAAGTGATGTGCTCCAGCCTACCGATCTTAAGGGTGGCTAGGAAATTTCGACCGTTATCGCACACCACCTTGCCTAGCACAAGGTTCTTGTCACCCAGCCAGTGCTCGGTCTCGTTGCGAAGAGCCATCCACAGCTCCTGGCCTGTGTGTTGACGGTCTCCAAAATAGATTCATTTCAACACGGCCTGGTTTCTATGGGCATGTGATGCAACCAGTGGACCTTGGGGGGAAAGAACCCTGCACCACCCCTGCGGTTTTGAGAGCATGCACCGAGCCTGAGAGCCACTGTTACCACCAGAGACATCCACCCAGCTCACCCAGTGAGCTGTCACAGAGATATAGTGGCCTTGGCCCTGCTTACTAGTCCATGTATCGGCGGTGAGATGGACTTTGCCGGACACAGATGCAGACAACGTGCTTGAAATTTTAGATGACATGTGGCTGGCCAGGGCAGGGACGGCTTTTCTGGAAAAGAAATGCCTGCTCGGCATCTGATATTGGGGGCAGGCAAGGGTCATGACATTGCGGAACCCATCTGTGTCCACCAGACGGAAAGGCAAAATTTCCAAGGCCAAAAGCCTGGCAATGCTGACATTCAGGCTTTTGGCTTTGGGTTGGTTTGGAAGCCCGGGATCGGTGTGGCCTTATTGCGGCAGGTGTTCCCTCCATTTCAACTCATGCATTCGCTGCATGTGACTAGACATGTTGGTGGTGGTTAAACGCTTAAGATTCTTCCCTCTACTGATGCGTTTACGACAAAGGCGGCATATGACATCGCTGGGTGAATCAGAGGCTTGCTCGAAAAAGGCCCAGGCTTGAGAGGTCCTATACCTTTTCACCAGCGACAAGTGAGGAGCGGTGTTTCCGCTGATCATGGCTGGCGGAATAATCTCAGCGGACTTGTGCGACCGCCCTCTCCCTTTTGGAGGTGGGACCCCTCTGACATACCCCATCGTCCCCTCCTCACCAGTGTAGGCCCGGGGGCCAGGAAGATGGGGATCCGGGTTCCCAATTTTAAATGGGGAAATTGGGGGGAACCGGTTTTTTCCGGGGCCCCAACCCAAACTTGCACCTTTGGGCCCTGAAACAAGGGTTCTTGGCCCCAGCCCAAAGGCCTTTCCCTTCGGCCAAACCCCCCTCCCCCTTTTCCTCCCCTTTGATTTTGGGTCTACAAAAAAATTCTTTTAAAAAACGGCGGGGCCTTTTTCGGGGCTTTTTTTGGCACCAAAATTCCCTTTTTTAAAAACCCACAACCAACCCTCGGTTTTGGAAAAGAATTTTTCAATCAAAACCCGGGAAAACCCCTACGGGTTAAAACCGAAGAAAAATCCCCCCGGGTTTTTCATTAAACCCAGGGATTTACAAAAAGGGCCTGTGGTTTGGTTAAATTTTAAACAAACCTAAATTTGGGGCCTTCCTGACCCCAATGAGACAAGCGGCGGAAATTTTAAAAAGCCCAGGGTTGTTTTTCCCAAAAGGGGAAAGGAAAACGGTTTTCGGGAAAAAAAATTTTCTATCAAATTGGGGCAACGGGCTTTTTAAAAAAACGGGGGCCCCCCCCAAAATTTTTTTTCCCAAAGGGAAAGGTAAAAATTTTTTCCCAATTTTCCCAAAAACCGGGAAAAATTTTCTGACCTTTATTTTGGGCGGGGTTTTAAAAAAAGGGGGAAACGGGGGAACGGTTTGGGTTTTTTTGGGAAAAAAAGGTTTTTTCCCCCAAATTTCAAAACTAATGTCATTTTCCGCGGGGGCATTTAAACAAAAAGGGGGTTTTTGGGGGGAAACGCTAAAAAATTTCCCCCAAAACGTTTGGGGTTTTTTCAAAAAAAAGGGCTAAAAATTATGAAATTTTCCTAAAATTTTGAATCAAGGGGCTTTTTAAAAAAAGGGCCCACTGGGGGGCCCAAAAAAAAAAATCAGCGAAAAATTTAAGCGGGGGTTTTCCCTTAAAATAAAAAAGGACTGGCCGGAATAATTTTTAGCGGGGCTTTTAAAAAAAAACCGGCCCCCTCTCCTTTTTTAAAGTTTCCCCATAAAAGAATGGTTTTTCACCATAAAAGAACCCCGAAAAAAAATTTTCTGTTAAAAAGCCCAAGGTGGTTTTGGAAAAAAGGGTGCCCCGTGCATCCTTTTTAATAATTATCAGAAAAAAAAGGGGGGCCCCTTTCCCCTTCAAAAAATTTTTCCTAATTTGGAGTGGGGGCAAAGAACAAAAGGGGGCCAACTGGCCAATTTGGGGGTTTAACCGTCCGGGGGTTTTTGTCCTTTAAAAACCCAAATTCTCCTTCTTTCCTTTAAAGTAAAACGGGGTTTTTGAAAAAAAGGGGGGCGCCCCAAAGTAAAAAGTTTTAAATTTTTATCAATAAAAAAGGGGGTTTTGACCCCAAATACCCCCCCCACTTTTGTATCCAAAAAAAAAGGTTTTTTAAAAAAAAAGGGGTGAAAACGCTTACACAATTTAATTTTTTGGGGTTCCCGGTTGTTTTTTCCCCAAAGGGGAAATCAAACGAAAAAAAAATTTTTGCCCCAAAATTTGGGTGGTTTTTTTAAAACCTGGGAGGGAAAACGAAAATTTAAGGAAAAAAAGGTTTTTTGAAATTTAAACTTTAAAACTTATTTGAAAAAAAAATTTGGCGGGGGCTTTTTGCCCGGGTTTTCCCAAAAAAGGCAAACCCCAGCTAAAAAAAAGGATAAGGTTAAACCCAAGAGGGGGTTTTTTTTGGGAAAAATTGTCCCCCAAAATTTACGGAAAAATTCTCTTTACCTTTATATTTTCCAACCCTCTTTGCAAAAGGGGCTTTCCACCTTTTTAAATTTGGGAAAAAAATTTTTTCCAAAAGAAATACAAAAAAGTATAAAAAAGGACTTTTGAAAATTTCCTTTTTTGAAAAAACGGCCAAAATTACAGCTTTTTAAAAAATTTTTCCATCCAAAATTTTTTCACCAATAAAATTAAAACATTTAAAATTTTTAAACCCAATTTTAAACCGGGGGAAAAATGGGGGTTCTGGGGGAAAACCTAAAAGGAACAAAACAAAGGGGGTTTTTCCCTTAATTTCCCAAAATTTACAAAAAACTTTTCCCAGAAAAAGGTGGAATTGAAAAAATTTTTCCCAACAAAATCATAAAAGGCCTTTTTTAAAGAAAAAAGGGGGGTTTTTCCACCAAGAAATAAAAACATTCAAAATTTCCCGATAAATTTGCGGTTTTTTGAAAAAAAGGGGGATTAAAGGAAAAAAAACATTTTTACTTACTTTTTGAAAAAATTAAAACTTATCAAAATTGGTTCCAAAAGTCAAGGGGTCTATTTGAAAAAAACTGGGGCCCGCAAAAAGGTGCAATACACTATTTAAAATTTTTGGTTAAAAAAAGGTGGTTTTTGCCCAATAAATTTACCCCCAAAAATTCCCAAAAATTTTCCCGTATCCAAATTTAAGTAAAAAAGGGGCCCTTTTTAAAAAAAAATGGGCCGAAACCAAATGCAATCCAGCTTTTTTAAAAAAATTTATCCAGATAAAAAAAGGGTTTGGTTTTTGCCCCAATTAAAAATTACCCAACTTTACTAAAAAAAATTTTTTAACCAAATTTAATTTAACAAGGGGCTTTTTGGAAAAAAAGGGGGGCCACCAAAGTGCAATCAGCTTTTTAAAAAAGTTTTTAGGATAAAAAAAAGGGGGTTTTTTTTTTGCCCCAAATTTAAAATTTCCCCAAAAAAACATTTTTACTAAAAAATTTCTGTATCCAAATTTAAGTTAAAAAGGGTGGCTTTTTAAAAAAAACCCTGGGGGGCCCCCAAAAAGGGCAATACAGTATTTAAAAGTTATAGGATAAAAAAAGGGTGGTTTTTGCACCAATGAAATACCCCAAAACATTTTACTCCCAAAATTTTTTTTTCCAAATTTAAGTAAAAAGGTTTGGTTTTTTAACAAACTGGGATGCAAAAAATTTAAAAGGTAAAAACTTCACCTCTGCTGCGAGGTGTGGGGCCAAAAAATGTAATTTTCAATGCGGGTTCAAAGCAGAGTTGGGCTGCACAATATACACCCCCCCTTTTCCAAAACCGTCTTTTGGGCCTCCCATGTCCGCCCCCCCCCCAAACTCCCGCAGCGGAAAGGTTTGATGCTTTTTTAAAAAAGCCCGGGTTTTAAAACTAAATAAAAAACGGGAAATTCTCAAATTTATCCCCCATATTCTAATGTTCACGCAAAAAGCTAGTTGTTGTATGAATAAAGAGAAAACTGGCCCCTCTGGGGCTGAGCTGTATTGAGAGACACGCAGCAAAACGTTTTTGCTCTAATGTTAGACACTGAAAGACGGATGCTGAACGGGAAAATTGCTGTTCTATGCAAAACAAGGTCATGTTTTTTTCCCGGGCCCAAAAGAAAACCCCTCCCACATCACATCATGAGTCGCACCCCCAGCTCACCCTGCTATATGCTCTAACCCTTGATTTGGGGGAACCAAAATGCCGGGAAGCCCCAAAAGGGAAGGCGCGATAGAAAATTTTTTAAACTTTTCAGTTTGGTCCCCAAATATTCGTGATGGGAAAATTTTCTGATCACCAAAAAAATCTTGCCGTTTTTCATTTTTGGTCAATTATAACCTCACCCCAAATGTTTTCTTAAGATGAAACAAAAAAAGAAAGTCACAGACCAATGTAAACAAAATTTCAGATTTATTTAAAACATTTCCCCAAACATATGGGGAAACTAGTGATGAAAAGATTACGTTGACTACGTCTCGGGTCGATAATCGTTTATGGGCAATAATAAAAACGTTTTCCCGAAAAGTCAATACTAAAATTATCCCCGATAACCTTTAAAAGTCATGGGAGAGGAAAAAACCCCCTTCATTTTAAAACCCCCAAAACAGGATTGGAGCAGCGGGAAATTAACATCCAAAAACCAGTAAAATGGTAGGGGCCCTCCCTTCTTAAAAAAAACAAAATTTAGGTTTAAAACCCACGGGAAAAAAAGTCACAGCCCTTTCCCATTTCCCCTGTCTTGACCACTCTTTGCCCTTTAAAACCTGCATGACCCAAAAAAATTAAAAAAGTCCCAAAGGGGCAAAAATTGATTTGGGAACCCAACATTTTCCCTTGAACGGGGACATTGAAAACCCCTTTCCCTGGAACCAGAAATGGCCCCAAAACCTGATGCCCCCAGTTTAAAAAAGGGGCCGGGGAAAAAGGAGTTTTTAAACCACCTTTTTTGGGTTGAACGGGAAAATTTGGGGACTAGGGCCTGCCCGGGCCGCAGAAAGGCCCCTTAAACCTGCCCTACCCCCCAGTTTAAAAAGTGGGAAAAAGGGATTTTAAAACCCCCCATTTTAGTTGAACTGGACATTGACTATACCTGTCCTGTGTAAACCTACATCTTTCAAGTTTCCTGTACCCCCCTTGCCCAAATTCAGAAAATATTTGTATCAGTTTTTTGGGGTTGCATGCCATTTTTTTAGTATTTAAAAATTCTAGAAAACACATTTTTTTAAAATAGGGGGGAAAAACCCCCCAAAAAATCTTTGTTTCTCTTTTTTTTAAATGTTTTAAAATGGTTTGTCTCACTACGGGGATTGCTAGTTTTAAAAGATTTGCAAAAAAAAAATTTCTTTTTCCCAATATGTGCCCATTAACAGTATCCTTACCTATTCCTATTTCTAAACCGCCAATGACCCTTTGGGGCCACTTTTTGAAATTGTGAAGAACAAATGTCTGTTAAAAACCCCACATTTTTCAAAAAGGCCCCTTAAAGAAATAGGGCTTTTCCCACAGCAAATGCCCCCAAAAATTAAAACTGACCTTGACCCCATTTTTTAAAATTGTGAAGAACAAATGCTTTTTGAAACAACATTTTTTTAATGGGCCCTGTTTATTGCTGCATTTCAAAGCAGCATGCCCCAAAAAAATTTAAAAAAAATTTAAATTCCCTCAGCCACTGAAAAAAATTTTGGTGGGGGAGAAAATGCCACTTAGAAAGGCCAATTTCTGTTCCCAAAAGAAAAAAAAAAAACCCAAAAAGAAATTTTGGGGGAAAAATAATTCCCCCCCAAACAGCACCCTTTTTGAACCCCAAAAAAAATTAAATAAAAAATGAATTCTCACCCCACTTTTTAAAAAATTGTGGGGGAAAAATTTGCCACTTAGAAGCCACATTTCGTTCCAAAGGACCTTTTTTTTGGAAACCCCTGAAAAAAAAAAAACCCACACAAAAGGGGAAAACTTTTAAACCCAAAACCAAAATTGAAAAAAAATCCCCCTAAAAAAAATTCAAAAGATGAAGTGATTAAAGGGAAATTTCCCGGTTTTTCAAAAAACCCTTGGTGTCTTTTACAGCCCTCCTAACAGAAAAAACCAAAAATGAACTTTGGGAGCTGAGAAAAAAAATTGCAGAAGAAATTATTTTTTAAAAAAAAAAAGTTTTAAAGAGGACCTTTTGTTTTGGGAATTTTTGAAAAGACCGCCAATTTTAAAATGGGTGCCCCTCGGAAATTTGGGGCCAAACATCACCCGAGATCCATCCCGGATTCACCCTTGATGAAAAGTCAAACGATACAAAATTTTCTGGGGGAAAAGGGCCGGGAAATGGTTTGTCTTTTAATGACCCCTCCAGCTTTCCCGAATTTTCCCCCCTCAGATATAAACGCGGGCTGCGGGGCAGGACAACACCTCTATGGCGGGGCGAGCGACCGGGCCTTTTCACCCCTTTTTGGGGGATACCCAAAAGTCAATTGGGCCCGGGAAAACCACACCCAAAAACACCGATTGTTGAAACGCAGTAGTCTGCACCAAAAAAAATCTTAAGCGGTTTTTCCGTGTTTTTGGATGTGTCCCCTGAAATTTACATGCTTTGGTAGGGGGTAAAAAAAAAGATTGCCAAAGGTAAACCCAAAGGCTTCCCCACCTTGCCGGGCTGCTGCCGTTTCCCGGCTACTTGGCATTTCCTACTGCGTAAAACGTCGCTTACGTTGTCCCCCCTGACATTTGAAAAAGTGAAGCAGACAAACCCAAATTTTCTCCATTTTTGTTTAAATTTCCAGAAAGGGTTTCTCCATTTCCTCCCATTTTTAACTCTCAAAATTTGGGTGGGTGGAAGGAAAGTGCTGATTTTGGTTTTGTCCCGGGGGACCCAAGGGGGGGGCCCACCCAGTAACTGTTTTTTCATTTTGATGGCCTTAATGCGAGGATCATGTTGGGGGAAAATTGGGGGCCTCCAAGCACTCAGTGAGAGAGGGAAGCCTTGTTTTCCCCAAGCCTCGGGGTTGGGGGGAAACTAGAAACTGATCTTCCTCATTTCCTCCCCCGGGCCTAAAATTTCCCGGCCAACATCTCTTTCCAAGGGGGGATTTGGAAAAGTCGGTGCCCGGAAAATTAACCTCCCCCCTTCCCCCGCTTCCCCGGCACGCTTAAACAAAACCCTGCTTGCTCAGATGATGAAACCCCTGGGGGGCTGATGGGCCCCTCCTTGCCATAGCCCTGACCCCGAACCACTGCCAATTTAAAGACCGATAAAATTGTGAAAAACTGCCCGGGGGCCCTTGTGGATTGAGGGGGAGAAAAAGGGGGCCCCGTGTCCGCTTTGGTGCCCGTCCCTTTCCTCCATCGCTTTCGGGACCTGAGTTTCAGAGTGCCCCAAAGACCCTTTCCAAAAATAAGATCACCACAATGGTCATCTGACAAGGGCATTTTGGTGGCCCTTTTTTAAAAACTTTGGGAAGGAAAGGTGCAGAGCTCTTTTTACCGCCCCCATTCCCCGGTTTTTCAACCACCCCCAGGTCCCCCACCGCTGCTTGGGCAGGGAATTTTGTCACTTCGTACTGCGTAATGGCCCTTGCGCGCTGCCACAAAACGCTGGGGAAAGTGGAAAGGGGGGAAATTCCCCGGTGTTGCCACGTCAAAAAAATGAGACGGTTACGCGGGGGGCCCAGTTTAAATTTTCAAAACACCCAGGCGGGAAAAGCAGGGTTGGGGAAAGGTTTGGAAATCAAACTCCCGACCCCGAGCCCCTTTCCCCAGCAGGCAGTCCAGAACCCCGGGGGAGCGCTTTTTGAAATTTTGGGCGAACAAGGTTCTTGCATGTCCCCGGGAAGTTATGTGTTCCCGCCCCCACCAAACTTTAAAGGGGGGCCAGCAGATTTCGACCGTTATCCCCCCCCACCTTTCCTGGGCCAAAAGGGTTTTTTTCACCCAAACCCCGCGTCGGCTCCTGGGGAGAGCCAAAACCCCGCCCCCTGACCTTTTGGGGGTGGAGGTTCTCCAAGACAGATTAATTTCAAACGGCCCCGGTTTCTTGGGGCCCCTGTGCCACCAGAGGGCCCTTTGGGGGGGAAAAACCCTGGGAACCCTCCCTGCGGTTTTAGGGGGTGGGCCAACCTTAGAGCCCCGTCACCACCCGAGACATCCACCCAGCTCACCAGGAGCTTTCACAGGAAAAATCGGCCCGGGTCCTGTACAAAACCAAAGGGCGTTTGGGCAATGGACTTTTCCCCGGGCAAAGAAGCAGACAACGCGCCTTTTAAATTTTAAAAATTTAAACGGTTGGGTGGCCAGGCAGGGGCGGGGTTTTTTTGGCAAAGAAAAGCCCGCTTGGCATTTTGGTAAATTTGGGGGGAGGCAAGGGCCCTGATTTTGGGGGGGAAAACCCCTCGTTTCCACCAGACGGAAAGGAACATTTTTCCAAAAGGCCAAAAAACCCGGGAATGCCCACATTTAGGCTTTTTTCTTTGGGATGGTTTTTGGGTTTTTAAAATGTTTTTTTCTGCTCCCCCAAAACCCGGGAAAAAGAAGGCTGGCTGCTAGACTGGCCGGGTGTAAAGACGTGCAGGTCGTCAAATGGGGGAAGGAAAAGGGGGGGGGAAGGGGCTCCCGGTGGTGCCCGGTGGTACTCGGGCAACGGTGGAGGCGAACGGGGCTGATCCCTGATCATGACTCTTTAGAGACCCTGGGGGGGCTGAGGAAATTTTTGGTGGTGGCGGGGGGAGGAGGGAGGCGGGACTAGGGGGTGACAGGGGGTTTGGGAAACCCGGCATCGGGGGGTTGGGGCCCCCCTTTTTGGGAAATTTTTCCCTCCATTTTTAACTCATGCATTTTTCTGCATGTGACTAGACATGTTGGTTGTGGTTAAACACCTAAAAAATTCTTGCCCTCTGATGCGTTTACGGGGAAAGGCGGGGGATATGACAATTTGCTGGGGGGAATCAGAGGCTTGCTCAAAGAAGGCCCAGGCTTTTTAGAAGGTCCCCGGACCTTTTTTTAGGCGGGTAAGGGGAAGCGGGGGGTTTTCCCCTGACCGTGGGGGTGGGGGAATCATATCGCGGACTTGGGGGGGCGACCGCCCTCTTCCCTTTTTTTAGGCGGGCCCCCCTTTTTGACAAATACCCCATCTCTTTCCCCCCCGTTCCCGTGGGTGAAAAAAGGTCACAAGCAAATTTTGGAAAAGACCCCCCATGGATCCGCAATGTCGTCATCCTTTAATCAACACGGGACTTGGCATTTTTTCAAACCAGGACTGCGGGCTAAAAAGCAAAGGGGGCCCCAAAAAAAAAGGGGTTGCCGGGGCCCCCGGATTTTTGCCGATTGACCGGCCCTTTCCCTTTTCCTCCTCTTATGGCATCAGTAGCTGGGGGTCAGAGGGAGAAAAAAATCTTTTTTTTGGCCTCTTGGTCATTTTTAAAAATGGCCCCTTTTGGGAAACCCCAACTGCATTTTGTCATCAAAGAGGGTTCCCTTTAGAAATGGAAATTTTCCACAGTGGTGGGTAACAAATTTACTTTTTGGGCTGCTTCATGTTGGACGGGGTGCTGATGATGCCGATGACGACATTTTTGGCCGGTGACTGGGGAGGAGAGGAGGTAAGACTGGGGAGGGAGGTTGCATTAACCACTGAAAACAGATTGGCGATTTCGTTGTTACGAGATTTCACCGGGCCCCGACCCAGCATGACAGGCCCGGGCGGTCCCCCGCAACCCACGATCCGCTGGCATGCGGGTTTGTCGCCAGCACTGGGGGGCAAATTTTTTTTCAAACCCCTACCCCCCCATGTCCTACCCCCCCCTTTTCTCGCTTACCACCTGCATTTTTGCTCCAAGTTTGAAAGATAAAAAAATTTAAAAAAGTTTGGAAAAAAATTTTGACAGGCTTTATTAAAAGGGCGGGAAATCTTTGCTATTCTTAAACCCCCAAAATTTTCCCACACCCCAAATAGGATTAGAAATGAAAAAGTTTTAGCGAATACCTGTGAAATGCGGGGTTTGGTGGAAAACCGTAAACAAAAAAAAAGTGTTCTTCCTTTTAGTCCCAGGGGGTTTTCCCAACCCGCCCGTAGGACTAGGGAAAAGATAATTTTTTAACAAAAAATCATACAGTGGGGTATCTGCGCCCAAAATAGATTCACCGAGTGCAATTTTAAAAATATTCAAAAATTTTTACAGATGGGGAAAAAAAGCTTTTTTTTCAGCAATGAAAAACGAAGGGAATTTGTTACAAAAAAATTTTTCTAAACAGAATTGTCCCTAAAGGGTGGCTTTTTATGAAAAAATAGGGGAACCCTGTCAATATAACTATTTAAAAAAATTTTAAGGATAACAAAAAGGTGTTTTTTTCATCTATAAAAACACCCTTGGGGAAGACAAAAATTTCTGTAATTTAAATTTAAGTGCAAAAATGGCCTTTTGAAAAAAAACTGGGGCCCCACAAAGGGGAAAAAAAAAACCTATTTTAAATGTATACGGAAAGATTTTTAAAAAGGGATTTTTTGCCCCCCTAAAAAATACACCCGCGGTGACTACAAAAAATTGGGTGGATTTAAATTTTAAAAGCAAGGTGGCCCCTATGGGAAAAAAACTGGGCTGAAAACCCAAAATGAAAAAAAAAAACCTATTTAAAAATGTATACGGATAATAAAAAAGGGGTTTTTTTTTCAAACCCAAAAAATACCCCCTTTCGGTCTACAAAAAATTTCTGTAATTTAAATTTAATTTCAAGGTGGTCTAAGAACAAAAAAGGGCCCCCCCAAAATGGAAAAAAAAAAACCTATTTGAAATGTATACGGATAATAAAATTCTTTTTTTAAACCATACCCTCCCTATGAAAAAATTTTTGGGGACCCCTTTTAATTTAAATAAATTTTTAGGGTTTAAAAAATTTGGGAAATTTCAACAGCCATTTCAAATTTGATTAATCTAATTTAAATTTAAAATTGCACCCTTTTGTGTTTAAATACAATAAAAACCCCATTTTAATCCGGAAAAAAATTACTGTTTTCCTCAGTTATTAGATATAACAAATTGAAAAAGGGTGTTGCAAACACCCCCAAAAATTTAGAAAATAAAAATGAATTTAAATTAATAAAGGGGCCCCAAAATTTTTTTATATGGGCTGAAAAACACCGCGGGTGACTAAAAATTGCTGGATTAAATTTTTTAAAAGCAAGGGGGCTCTATGAAAAACACTGGGCCGCACCCAAAATTAAAAAAACACCTTTTTTGAAAGTAAACCCGGGAAAAAAAAATGGGTTTTTTGCACCTATAAAAACACCTGCGGTGACAAAAAATTGCTTTTATTCAAAATTTAAGTCAAGGTGGTCTATTAAAAAAAATTGGCCACCCCCAAAGTAAAAAAATACCTATTTGAAATGTATAGGATAATAAAGGTGTTTTTTTTAAACCCATAAATTCACCCGCGGTGCTACAAAATTGCTGTTTTTAAATTTTAAAAAGCCCAAAGGGGGCCTCATGGGAAAAAAAAATGGGCCGACCCAAAATGAAAAAAAAAACCCATTTTTTTAAAGGGATTAAAGGATAATAAAAAGGCCCTTTTTTTTCACCTATAAAAACACCGTGGTGACTACAAAATTTTCTGATTAAAAATTTTAAAACAAGGGGGCCTTTTGAACAAAAATTGGGGCCCCCCAAAGTGAAAAAAAAAAACCTATTTGAAATGTTACGGAAAAAAACAGGAGTTTTTTTTTCCCCATAAATAAAACCTTCGGTGCTACAAAAATTCTGGGGGATTCCCAAAATTTTTTTTCAAGGTTTGGGTCTTTAAGAAACAAAAAATGGGCCGCACCAAAGTAAAAAAAACCCCAATTAAATGTGTACGATAATAAAAGTTGCTTTTTTCACCCTTTAAATACACCTGAAATTACTAGAAAAAATCTTTATCCCAATATAGTACAGGCTTTTCACAAAATACAAGTAATATTTCACCAAAAACTGGTCAAAAACTTTTAATCCCAAAAACCCCTTGCAAAAAAGTCACATACAAAAAATTTGGAAATGATATAAACCGGGTGTGACACTTTTTTAAAGCTTTAAAATTTGGGGGGGTTTTTGGGGGGCATCGATCACATTCTTAGGGTTTGGATTTTTTCTGAATTTTTTTGAAAGCCAAAAACAAAAGCAAAAGGGTAAGTTCCATGGCTTAAATTTTTTGGGAAAATTTGCGGACATAATTACCTTCGCAAAAACGTCCGAAATACCCTTTGAAAATAATGAAAAAATTTGATTGCCTTGATTCCCCGGGAAAATAAGCCTTCGTCCCTTCACCCAGGCCCTATTTCCGCACTTTTTTTTCGCCCTGGGAATTACCCTTCGTTAAAAATTTTTTTTCCCCCGTCATTATTGGGCGAATTTTGCAACGTAAATCCCCATTGTAAAGAATGGGGGGGGGAAATTTTCACACGAAATCCCGGCACACTTTGTTTTGGGACGTATTTGGGAAAGTTTTTTTCGGGACGTATTTTTCGGGCGTTTTTTTTTATCCGCCCAAAAACCCCCCGAAATTAAACCATTTGAACATAGCCAAAATGTTAATAAACCCGCCAAAAACCCGGTTAAGGGTTTGGTTTTGCCTGAGCCAGAATTTTCGGGATGGCACTATACTGGCCTGTATGATTTAACCCCCGGGAAAAACAGGGTCTTTCATTCTGGTGCATTCAACACATTCTATTCAGAACTGGCCTGTCAGCGCCAAAGTTCATACATGTCCCTCTTAAAACCTACCTAATGTTATATTACTCTTATAGGCAAGTGAACAGCCTTTTCAAATGGCCCTGACCATCACAGGCTCTCACTTTGCCACCACTCTCACTGTCTGCTCAACTTAGTCCACCAGGACAGCACCACCAGACCACACCTCAAGCCTGCAGGGCAACAACAACTTGTAGTATTTATCTACTAGCCCACCAGGAGAAATAAATATGACCTATCGTAACAGTCTCCCCTGTGTTTGAGCACACTACTTCTTACCCATTACTGGTTCTCTTTTTGGAGCGACTCTTTTTATGGTCCCAATGAATTCTCCAAAGTAACACTTTCTCTAGGCCACACTTGGTAAAATAACCGAACTGTTCCCACTTCAGGGACTTGCTCATAACAACAGGTAATCCTCATTCACAGCTCCTCACAGGCCTATGTTATGACTCCCAGTCTTTAGCCCTCACTGCAGAAAAGTTTGCTTAGCTCAGCAGAACTATGATACCTCTCCCATATTATCTATAAATTTTTTGATTGGTACCAAACCTCCTCTGCTATCCTCAGCTGCTCCTCACCACAGCATGTTTGGGGTCATCATGAACAACTCCCAGCTAGCACCAGGTGCTTGTTTGGCCTAGCATAAAATCTCCATACCTCCCCTGTAGTTGACAGCCAGAAGACCATCTATTCTGTGTTCAGCTATGTTTTGTTCTGGTGCAGTGCCATCTGCCATTCAATCGACCTTGCAAAATAAAGGTAATATACAGTATATATTGCACAAAACAACAGGATCCACATATTCATGGGAGCATCCAATAAAATTCTGAGCAGTCTCAAAGTTAAAGGCATTGCAGAGGACTAAAAAAAACATGGCTGCTTTCTTCCATACAGAGCGCCACCTGTCCTTTGGTCATTTCTGGTATTGCAGCTCAGCCCAACTTACATGACTGGAGTTGAGCTGCAACTCCAGATACAAGCTATGGATAGGTTTGTGCTATGTTTAGAGAAAGGCAGACATGTTTTTCTAGACATCCAAGAAAACATTTAAAGATACATGTGCAATTCATACACTGTAAAGAAGAGCACAAGGATAACTCCTTTTGTATTTAGATTTTAATAGTTCATTCAAAATACTGAATGTTTTTTCTTTTTTTCTTGTAGATATCACAGAACAGCTTATTTCATCTTATTTGAACCCGTTACCATGGTTCGGATTTTAAAAAAAGTAGGTCTCATCACTGTTACGTCCATTTGTATTTCCCTTTTTCTTTATGCTGGCTTTTTGCCTTTGCAACATCCAAAATGCAT
Organism: Phyllomedusa bahiana; assembly: GCA_025379985.1. NCBI lineage: Eukaryota > Metazoa > Chordata > Amphibia > Anura > Hylidae > Phyllomedusa > Phyllomedusa bahiana. The sequence goes on from JAODAL010001767.1 coordinate 188,258, forward strand.
TGTCAGTACTTTAAAGGATCAGTTTGAGCAACTGAATGTTTCATCGACAGAAAACAGCACAAAATATGTCTCAGATGGACAAAAAAAGGCACAGAATTATGACTTACAAATAGGAAGCATGAAATTCAGAAAGATTAAAACCAACATGTGTGAGATGCCTTCTTATAACCTTATCCCAAGACTCCAGAAAGAAAGAGAACATTACCAAAGACTGAACAAATACAAAGTCAAATTCAGGGGCCAAATCAACCAGCAGCACAATCCACATGACCTTTTGTGCCATCTTAAGCACAAAGTGAAGATAACTACTCTGAAGTGGTCTGAACTACCTGACAATGCCGGAGCCTGGAGTCAACATCTACTCAACAGTGATATTCATGAGGTAGTGGGGAAACTAAGGCGATGTGCTGTAGTATCTTCAGCTGGTTCAATGAAAGGTTCAAGGCTCGGAGAGGAGATAGGTGAGTGGAACAGTCCTTTAAATATTCATCTTAGGAAAGAAGAGAATATGTAGTGTGTAGATATTTAAAACGGTTTAAGCCAAATATCTGACTAGAGACATATTGGTCCACACAGTTTATGCCTAATCTCGATGGGAATTGCACTGGTTTAACAGTTAAATCTAAAATTGCGCCAAATTTGCACAAAATTGTGGAACAATACCTTATTGGGTGTAGTGCATGTAGTCAGACCCATTTATCAAATGCAAAATTTGAAAAAGGTGCTAATTATTGTAGATGTCCAGCTGGCATAAAAGCAAATTCAATTTGCAGCAGATTTATTAAGAAGTGTGTGACTACTCTGCGCTTTAATTTTATTTGAGAAAAATAAGCTATAAATAATGGTCCATATTTCTCTGCTAGATGATTTCTTTCAATTAGACTGTCTGTAAATTAGTAGCTACAATTACATAACCCATAGTTATAGAAGTTTTTTTATCCTGGGAGATGGTAGTCTTGTTGATCCTTCATGAATTTATGGACACCTAAAATTTTAGTTAAGTGTAAGTTAGTGTCAATAACTCCTAGTATTTGTTCATGTATTCATTCATACATCTTTTTCATTGCTGTACAGAGACTGTCTTCACTTACTGTATCTCAGTCGGAGCTGCCAGAAGTAATTTCAGGGCTCCACAAGGCTAAAGGATATGGGCCCCCCACCCATTGCCAATTCCTATCAGAGGGTTCCTGTCCTCATCGGGGTTCACAATTAAAAATTCCAAATTAACATATAAGTATATTTTTGTCATATGGCAGAATTCTATGAAAACATGGAGAAAACATTTAAATTCCATTCAGATGTTATCAAAACAAGTGAGACAGCACTCCACAGGGAAATTGATGCTGATACAGTTTTATTGTTTTAATTGCATAGTCAACCCATCTTGATGTAGTTGGACCACGACGGGGAATTAACAATAGTTTCTTTATTTAACAGTAGAACAGAAATATGAAATCTTACTTTTACTTATGGCACTCTAATGGGGGTCCAATGGGAGCCAATCACTGCAGTCTTTCGGCTTTTGACATGTACTTTATAAGCAAGCCTGTGGAAGAGGAGTCTTCTTCTCTGTCAACACTCTGTATCCCCGTGTCTGGGTCCTCCAATCGGGTTTGTGGTGCACAAGCCCTCTGGTTAGAGCTGCGCCATTTTTTGGTGTATTTTGCACAAAAAAACTGTTGACGCTGTAGTCTCTATATACATGAACTGTAGTACACCAAAACTAGCTGAATTATACGCCAGGCACGACACATTGATATGCTATGTGTCCAGATTATGCTATGCACCTAGATTAGGCACATCAATTTTACTATGCAAGGTATACCAGACGCCAGATTTTTGACGGTTTCATTCATTGAGGTGCCCTATACACTCATTTAATGCACCTTAAAACTGGCGTGACGGCATCTCTTTCCTTAGTGTAATGTCAGATTTGGCTATGGTACCAGCAAAGTTGTATAAGAGTTATTGCACATATCTTTGAGACTTTTGCATCTTTAGGCACAACTCTTCATATACTTTGCATATAGCCGCCTCACTCCCCTTCCTTTACCATCTGTCCAATAAGCAAACGCAGAAGAAACAAGCTGGCTGAAGTAGAGGAGCGTCCGTCCCAACAGGGTAAATATTTTTGTTACTTTCCCATCACAGAAAAAGTCTGAAGCAATAAATATCTTTCATTTCTTACATAGTTACAAATTATGGTTGAAAAAAGACATACAGTATCTCACAAAAGTGAGCCCACCCCTCATATTTTTTATAATATTGTGTTATATCTTTTCATGAGACAATACTGAGGATATGACACGTTGATACAATGTAAAGTAGTCAGTGTACAGCATATATAACAGTGTAAATTTGGTGTGCTCTCAAAATAATTCAATACACAACCATCAATGTCTAAACCACTGGCAACAAAAATGAGTACACTCCTAAGTGAAAATCTACAAATTGTACCTAATTTGCCATTTTCTGTCCATTGTGTCATGTGACTCATCAGTGTTTTAAGGTTTCAGGAGTGAATGCGGACAGGTGAGTTAAATTTGGTATTATCTCTCACAGGCCTCACCATGGTCAACCAAAGAAGTTGAGTGCACATGCTCAGTGTCATATACAAAGATTGTCTTTTCTAAATAGACGTATGAGTGCTGCCATCATTGCTGCAGAGGTTAAAAGGGTGATGGGTCAGATAGTCAGTGCTCAGACCATACAAGCCACACTGCATCAAATTGGTCTGCATGGCTGTCGTCCCAGGAGGAAGCTTTTTTGCATGGATGGATGTCAGAGGGTCGGTCCTATCATGTCAGAACTAGACTGTGACATACTACATATAGTTTTCTTGAGCCTTTGCTCTTTGCCTGTGATAGCCTTTGCTTGAACTGGTGTGCTTATTTCTCTATAGTCTTGTTTGGTTACTGATTTTGTCTGTCCTCTGACCTGCCTTTTGCCTTACGATTCGGTACTGCGTTGCTCTCTTAGGCTTTGACCTGCTGTCTGACTTGCCGAGTTTGTATTTGTTTGTCTCATGTGTTCTGTGTTTTTCACTTACTCAGAGTAGGCACCGCCACCCAGTTGCCGCCAACTACTTAGGGTCAGTCGGGTAAGTAGGCAGGGACAGATTTGTGTCATCAGGTTCCACCGTCTGTCTGTCCCTTTCTGTTCTTTTGCTCCGAGGGTCCCTAACAGAAGCCTCTTCTAGTGGTGATGCACAAGAAAGCCTGAAACAGTTTGCTAAAGACAAGCAGACTATGGACATGGATTACTGGAACCATGTCCTGTGGTCTGATGAGACCAAGGTAAAATTATTTGGTTCAGATGATGTCAAGCATGTGTGGCAACAACTAGGTGAGGAGTACAAAGACAAGTCTGTCTTGCTTACAGTCAAGCATGGCAGTGCGAGTGTCATGCTTTGGGGCTACATAAGTGCTGCTGGCTGTGGGGAGATACAGTTCATTGAGGGAATCATGAATGCCGATGTGTACTGTGAAATACTGAAGCAGAGCATGATTCCTTCCACTTGGAAACTGGGCCACAGGGCAGTATTCTAACATGATAATGACCCCAAACACACCTCCAAGATGACCACTGACTTGCTGAGGAAAATGAGGATAAAGGTTCTGGACTGGCCAAGCATGTCACCAGACCTAAACCCTATTGTGCATCTGTGGGGCATCCTCCAAACAAAAGGTGGAGGAGCACAAGGTCTCTAACATCGTCATGGAGGAGTGGAAGAGGATTCCAGTGGTTGCAACCTGTGAAGCTCTAGTGAACTCCATGCCCAAGAGAGTTAAGGCAGTGCTGGAAAATAATGGTGGTCACACAAAATATTGACACTTTGGGCACAATTTGTCCATTTTCACTTAGGAGTGTACTCACTTTTGTTGCTAGCGGTTTAGACATTGATGGCTGTGTGTTGAGTTATTTTGAGGGCACACCAAATTTACACACCTTGGGGGACATGTATGAAAACTGTCCCAGGTCTAAGTATTTCCTTGTTGCCCATAGCAACTAATCAAAGCGCCCCTTTCATTTTTTCAGAGCACTATATGAAATGAAAGGGGCGCTCTGATTGCTATGGGCAACAGAGACAATCTTAGACCTAGACAATTTTCATACATGAGGCCCATTGTATCGAAGTTGTATATCTTCAGTGTTGTCACATGAAAAGATATAATACAATATCTACAAAAATGTGAGGGGTGTAATCACTTTTGTGAGATACTGTATGTTCATCAAGTTCAACCAAAGGTGGGGAAAGATGTGGATAGAGGGAGGGGGATAGGGAACCCATAAGGCCAGAACCAATCTGTGCTAAATGAATATTTCATTTCTGATCCCAAAATTGCCATCAGACTGGATCCAGATGTTTTATACGGCTACATACCTTATTTTTCAGACTATAAGACGCACCCCTGTTTTCCCCACAAATTTGGGGGGAAAACAGGGGTGCGTCTTACGTTCCGAATATACTCTCAGGCTGACAGGAGACAGGAGTGCCGCGATGCTGCGTGAAGCCAGCGGCAGGGTTTAAAGGGTTCAACACCGCCGCCAGCTTCCCGCTGCATCGTGGCACTCCAGTCTCCTGCCAGCCCAAGATAACTGATTGGGGGCGGCGGGCGCTGATTGCGGGCACTGAGTGCGGCGGCGGCCACTCCGTGCAGGCGGTGGGCACTGCAAGCAGCAGGGGTAGAGCCGGCTCCAACCCTGTTCTTAACACTTCCGCCACCGCAAGCTGACTGAGGAGCACTGCTCCTCCATCCGATTCCCCCCCCCCCGCATTGTAATTGCAGGGGGTGATCAGTTGTCATGGCAGCTGAAGCCTCATGCAGGCTTCCACAGTTGCCATGTATGTACACCTATTATACCCAGCCTATGGCAGGGTGTAAAAGGTAATGAATTAATGAAAATCCTATGTACAGCAGTACAATAGTACTGCTGTATAAAGGACAAGGACAAGACAAGGCATTCTGCCCCTAGTGGTCAAGTACCCTACAGGGACTAAGTATTAAAGTAAAAAAAAAAAAATATTAAAAGTTTAAATCACCCCCCTTTTACAAATAAAAAAGTCACACATATTTGGCATCATCCCATCATAAAAGTCCGATCTATTAAAATATAACATAATTTATCCTGCACCATGCCTTTCCTCTCTCTAGTCAAAGAAAGGTCTGTTTATGTAAAGCATTGTGAGTAGCTGAGAGGTAAAGTTTTAGCCTCCAGGCACAAGGGTCCTAGGTTCAAATGCCTGCAGGAACCAAACCTGTGTTTTTTTTTTTTCTCTTTATCAGTGCACAAACCTGATTGAGGTTTCTCTATTATTTATTTGCATTGTTTGACTAATTACTAAGGAGTACAGAGGATGGGAGAAGAGTGACAGCACCTGGGGTTTGAACACTCAGTAGCTGACTGAGAGGAGAAGTGATGTCTGAGCATGTCTGACCAGGACTGAGGAGCTCTCAGCCCTGGTCGTATCCCCTGGAGACGAGCTGTAAACAATGGTTCACTGAAGAGGCCGCTAAAACAAAAACGGTTCCGAATTTTTAATAATAATACTGACTGGTGAAAATGTTTGTTATTTCATATGCTAGCTTCCCACGTCAATTTTACTTCATGGCAAAACCCCTTCAATGAAGTGCCAAGCATACCTGGATCAAAATGCATTATATCTGTCAACTCTTTTTATTTATTTATTTATTTATTTATTATGAATATCAGGATTTAAAGAAATATCCACTGCTATGAACTCTTTTTGTGATGGGAAAGCGGCAGCAACGTTCAGACTGCCTCCACTTCAGCCAACATTTTCTTTTGGTAATATAGTATATAATATAGGCAAAGAGGCCTCTTTGCATTAACAAAGTAAGATTCTTATAAATTTACCAGATGATGTCTTTTTGAATTTGCAGACTCCCCTGATGCTGGTCTTAGGTTCCATGCTGCACCTACAAAAGGTTTTGAGATTGATGTGGGATCCAAAACTACAGTCCGTCTTATAAATTCACAGGTAAGTCTAAAGATTGTCATCAACGACATAGCTCCCTAACAATCTACACATAAATACCTGCATACTAAAAGATGCCATGCCTTAGCTTAGTTGTTAGCAGACAGAATTGTATTCACAGTCTCTACTGTAGGTTAGATTAGGTATAGACTCAAATTGGAGTCCATGTTTTGTCTTGCTCTAGACAGGTTGTGGTGCCCAAAGCCCCCACACATAGGCAAAAGGGCGACATGTATGAAGATCGGCGCATCGGAGCGTCCGATATCACGGGATTTTTAGTAAAGCTGCGCCTCCTTTATTTGGCGCCACAAGGTGCGCTCATACATTCGGTGTAAAAGTTCCCTGCGCCTCGCCATGTGTGAGGCCCGCATGTAGAACTAAGGCGGAGAAGGACTACTGCCTCCCCTTTATTCGAAATGGATCGTAAGATACAGCCGGCGCCCGAGAGTTGCGCTCATACATGCGGTGTTGAAAAAGTTCCCATGCGCCTCGCCAGTGTTGAGGTCTCAGTGCGGACATAGGCCGCAGAGGAGACTGCGCCTAACATGTAATTACGATTCGAGACAGGAGGCTGGAAACAACGAAAAAACAATAAACATGTTAGAGAAGCAGCAAAAAGAGTTGTCTTCAAATGAAAGAATGATAAAGTGAAAAAATCAAAAGTTGTTCTAGAAAACGATTAAATGTATTGCAAAAGTCGATCATTTAAAATTAAAGGAAAAATTATATAAGATCGCAAAAGAAATAAATCTCTGCTCTCATCTCCGTGAAGCATGGGAGGTAAGAGTTCAAAAATCGTTTTATAGGTGTTAAAACAATCTCTGTAAAAGAGCTTAAAACTTCGAAAGAACAACCATCAATCAAATCACTAACAACACGTTTGACGCCGAGACCCGGCAGTAACATCAGGAATTGGGATATAGAAAAAGCTGGGTAGAAGACAGTAATTCAATTCAGTAAGCGCTTCTCATTGGTCGGCCAACAACAATCAGAAGTGTGGGGTGGGGATTTTGGGGGGTTAAAAAAAAAAGGACGATTTGAACCATTAATAACCTATTGAGTAGTATTGACCAATCTAATGAAAGGTGGGACTGTTTCAAAATACAGTAAAAAAGGCAGAAAAGAGCTGATTGGTTGAGCGTAGCGGGGCTTGGCTATCCTGGACAATCAGAGCGCGACTACTTTGTCCCCATTGTAGTCTATGGATGAAGATGGGGGCAATGAAATCTTCAGCTCCATAGAGGTATGGAGTATTAAGTAAAATAAATTGTTTTTATTAAGTTAAAACAATACTCTGTAAAAGACTAAAACGGTTCTTAAACATACATAAATAAAATCACTTAACAACTCGATTGTCCGACGTGATCAGCACAACATCATAAAATTGGGAAATTTGAAAATGCCCGGGAAAGACAGTAATTCAAAATCTGTAAGCACTTCTCAATGTTCGGGCAAGAAACCAACCAATAAGAATTAGGAGCGACAGTGGAACCATTATAGCTAGAGATGGGCGAATTTGATTCACCGAAGTGAATTCGTTTAGATTTCAGGAAAACTTCGGTTTCGAACGAAAGTCTGAACGTTGGGGTACTGTCGGGTGAACGAAGTGGTTCTTTTGATTTGATAAAACGCTGCGAGCACAGCGCTTACATGGGCATAGCACTCTGGGAGGAAGAAGGGCATAGCTTCATGACATGTGCAGAGATGAAGCCAATCAGCAGACCAGGCGGGATTTCTGTGACGTCACCGCAACTATAATAAGTCCTCGGGCGCGACGCCGTGAAGCACACACTCCTCTCACTGTGCTCATCATGGAAGGTGCTCCGCCGCGGCTGATAGCTCTTACTGAAGAATTGATTTTTATATAGCGATTTCTGTGGGGTGTCACAGCCTTGTCTCAGAGACATTGTTCTCTTAATGATCTATTTCTAATTTTTTGGGTATTGGATCTGAAAATCCGTGTGCGTCCACTGCACTGCATATACATTTCAAAATCCACGTGGGATCCTAAGCCAGTTCCTGTTGTATTCATTTAAAGAAAAAGCGTTTTACAAAACAAATACCACTTCATTTTTGCTGCTCAATTCTTTGGCGCAATTTACATCCAGGGTGTTAATTAATCGTTGTTTTGCTGGTGTGCTGACCCCAAGAAACCAGCTTTTTCAATGCCAAAATATATCAATTTTTCTGTAGACCTAATTCACAATCAAAGGTTAATTACAACATTTATCTCTTGTTGTGTGGCGTAGAAAAACACCAATTGAAACACACTACACAAGACTACGATTTTGCGAGCTCCCAAATCTTTGCTCAATTTACATCCAGGGGATAAATAACGTTGTTTTGCTGGTGTGCTGACAAAAATAAACCGTCATTTTCAACGCCAAAATATATACATTTTTTCCTGTAGCCTAATTCACAAGCAAAGGTTAATTAAAACTGCATCTCATTTGTTGTGTGGCGTTGAGAAAACAAGACTGCAATGTAACACGCTACAAAGCTAGGTATTTTGTGGGCTCAAAACATTGGCGCAAAAAAAAATTTACAACCTAGAAGGGGGGTTTATTAAGCGTTGTTTTACTGGTGTAAGCTGACAAAAATAAACCTTCTTTTTTCAAAGCCAAAATAATATACATTTTTCCTGTAGCCTAATCACAGCAAATGTTAATTACAACAGTATACTCTTGTTGTGTGGCGTAGTAAAACACCACATTGTAACACCTACAAAGTCTACTATTTTGTGGGGCTCATTCTTGGCGCAATTTACATCAGGGGGTTATTAAGCCGTTGTTTTTGCTGGTGTGCTGACAAAAATAAACCAGTCTTTTTCAACTCCAAATATAATACAATTTTTTCCTGTACCTAATTCACAAGCAAAGGTTAATTACCACTGTATCTCTGTTGTGGTGGTGTAGAAAACCGCAATTGTAACACGCTACAGAGCTACTATTTTGTGGGGCACATGTCTTTGAGCGCAATTTACATCCAGGTGGTAATAAAGCGTTGTTTTTGCTGGTGTGCAGACAAAAATAAACCGTCTTTTTCACGCCAAAATAAATACATTTTTCCTTTAGCCTAAATCATGTCCGAAGGTTAATTTACGCCTGTTTTGTGCTTTTACATTAATAAAACACACAGTTTTTTAAACTCACACATACAAGTAAATTATTCCTGGCCATTGTGGAGCGCAATTTATATCCAAGGGTTACCCAAGGGCTTGTTACTCGGTTCATTTTGGAGTCAAAAACAGGGTGTATATTTATCAATACAATATATCATCATCAAACAGTGTCTGTATATATTAGAACAAACAGTATGTCAGCACAAAGAGGTGGGCATGCACTCTGCACCTGAGAGTGGCACAAACATTCCTGGAACAGCCAGTACGCAGCACCACAGCATGACGTCGCAGCAGGGGTCACTCGTGAGGCCACAACTCCGCTTTCATCTAGCGGCCGTGTGTTGTTCAGCAACTCCTAAGTGTTTCTTGATTAGCTTGACTAAAGGTCATCCCTCTTCTCCCAGATGCATCGTGACAACCCCAGCCAAGAGTCAGTGGGAACCACAGACAACAACCAATTAGTTGGCACGGGCCCGGGAGCGGTGTCAGAGCGGTCCCTCACCTGTCCTCAGCCACGCTTCTGGTCCCAACGCGGGATTCCCTCAGCCATGAGATCTACTATGTGGTCGGGCTCAGCGCCAATATAGTAGGCGAGGAGAACAATTTGAGGCGGGCATCAGCACTACTAGGCCAGCGAAGAAAGGGGCCAATATCGCCTGGCTTCTTGCAGTTAGGCGGCAAAGTATAGATGTGGAGAGTGGCATGGGAGGTCATGTGTGAGAGTTCAGCCTCGCATACAAGACCGGTGATGAGGACAGCAGTGACGATGAAACCACGAATAATGAAGATGTAGCCGACCCGCACTTGGGAGCCGGGTGAGGCAAAGGGCTTTCATCAGTCCAGGAGAAGAGGGCCGACAGCTAGCGCGTCAAGGCAGCAGCCAAGCCAGCATGGTGGGTATCGTGTGTGCCGTGAGTCCAGCAGATACAGCAGGTGAGGTTCGGAGCCAAGCGGCCACGGGGTAAAAAACCCTCTCTCAGGTCAAGAATTACGCACATGGGGCTCAGCTATGCAGCGGCGCAGTAGTCCACTCAGTGCGGATCGATGAGCGTAAAATTCCGATACTCGTCGGTTTGGCGAGTTCTTTGCTAATACACCGGAGGGATCCGAATATGGGTATATGTAGAATCTGTGGGCAAAAGTTGAAGCGTGGCCCAGGTAGCTAACGTTGGCACCACGGCCCTGCGACAACACATGCAGCAAGCACCAACCGTGTGGCCTGGGAGAAAACGTGGCTCAGAGTGGTGGTCCAACCTGCCGCCGCAGCAACAGCACAGCAGCGCCCGTGGCACGCTGCCATAGCAAGCCCATTCATAGGCTCCACCACCTCTGCAGAAGGACTGTTTCTCTTTGACATCATCATCCACTCCAATGCTCCGCTCTCGCTACTCATGGCGCTAGCATCGTTCAGCGAGGCGATTGCAAAGAGAGCAACAGTGATGCGTCCAACCAACCTAAGGTGCAAGCAGCTGACCGTGCTCCTTTCCAATTTGTTGATACTACTGCAGTCGCTCACCTTTCCAAATGGTTGACTCTGCACGTTCATATAACTAATTGCCTTGTGCCAGCCGAGATGAGAGTTCCAATCCGAATATTCTTTTACCAAAAAGGCAGTACCCATCTAACATCATAAATAAGTAGAACAGAAGGTGGGTCGTCCTTGAGCTTATCGGTTTGTTCCAAGGTGCACGGCAACGTGGACGTCTGGAGATGTAACTACGGACCGGCCAGTACATGTCTTTAACGCCCACTGGGTGAAATGTGCCATCCCGCCCAGGCACACCAACAACTGGACAGGAGACGCCGCTTCTCCTCCACCACGTTGTCAAACTGCTGCACCTCTGCGCCAATGATTCGGCACTCCTCCCCTCCACCACCACCATCCTCAGCCTCCACAAGTACTGCTCCATCATATACCACAAGTTGTAGGGCACAGCGGTGTCACGCAGTTTCTAACCACCTTGTCTGCCTCGGCGAGACAAGTCACACAGGGGGAGGAACTGCTCCGCGGTGATTGCAGCAAAAATCGATGTGTGGCTTTCTCCGCGCCAACTGTCAAATCGGAACCAATGGTGACTGGACAATAGGGAGGAACAAGGTGTGCCTCGCTGCACCGAGGAGGGATGGCCAATGCGCCCTCATGGCGCACGTGTTCAAACTGTTGTGAAAAAGGTTCCTGAAGTCCTTCCACCGATCTTCAGATACATTCTGAAAATGGCCAGGAAACTGTGCATGCCCTTTATCCAATCGTACAAAGCCCAGGAACACCCTCACTCAGTTGCAGTGGCAACGGCCCTCCCCCAACACACACTGATTATGCGATGTTTCAAACTGCTGGAATTCCAGCCTGCACATGTTAGGAGCCGACTGTATGACAAGAAAGGCCATTAACGAATTTATATGATCCAGGCAGAGCAGAAGTACTACCCTGTGTAACTTTGATGTCAGCCAGTGGCAGCTCATGCGGGACACCTTCCGGTTTGTTGAGGCGAATGTCAGGAGTCGACGATATTTGTTCATCCCCCCCCCAGGACTACGGGATGAAATAACATTCATTCCAGCTTGCTTTACAATTGTCCTCTGGGTACAAGATGCTGAACAAATCTGTCTGGGCAGGGACTGGAGGCGTGGCGACACATCTTCGTGGCCCATGAGTCCCCGGGTGGGGACTGAAATGTGGAGGAGGAGGAGGATGACATTGGAGCAAAGCATTGTCTGGTGAAATGATGGATTTTTTCTACCCAGGTGACAAGAGGAGGAGGAGCAGACAGCTGGAGGAGGTGGATTGGAGATGAGGAAGATGAGGCAGATGACCCCGCAAGCAACCCGTGGCAGTAAACAGTGGAAATGGAGGCAGGGACCCCTCTCGAGTCCACTTTGTGCAGATGGCCCGCAGCAGCTATTTGCCTGGCGAAGTGACAGCCGAATCGTCAGCATCCCTGCAGAGGATGACTTCTGGCTCTCCACCCTATGGACCCTCGCTACCGAGTCCAAAATGGGAACCTTTTCCCAGCTATTGAAGGGAAGACAAACTCGAAATACTATATGGAAATCCTCCGTAAATCAGTTGCCTGCTGCCCTATGGTTGCGGCATCGCCCCCCTCTGAAAGGTCTGACCGGGGGTTCCTCAGCGCTCACAATAACTTGCTGCGGCTGCTGGGGAAGGTGGTGGGTAGGAGCAGTACCAGCTCCAATCAGTAGTAACCTATTACTGGAGTCACTGAAGAGCATCTTCCCCTTCTCACCCGCCTAGTGAGGAGGGCAGTCGCCAGTGCCGCAGCTGCTAGCAGCATGACCTGGAGCAGTTCCCTGAAACCAACAGGTTGTGCCTACTTGACAGCACTCGCCACCGTCAGTTAGAATGATAATCCGCTGGACTAAAAACTGTGGGCAGCCCAACACGGATGTGTGGCCGCAACTTTGTGCGAGTTTGCAGTGGAGAAGCTGTCCCTGCCCCGGCCAGTAAGTGTGGCAATCAGAGCGGGTTGTTCAAGTGCGGCAGGGCCATCGTTACCCAAGGAGAACCCGCCTTGTCCACGGGAAAATGTGGAACGACTGACCTTGTCAAGATAATCAGTCGAGTATCGGCCAGGATTTCACTACACCATGCCTTAGGCGTCAGTGCTGGTTCAACTACCTGGCTCAGCCACTATTCTGATGCCGCCACCCACCTGATGCACACATCTGCTGACAGTTTCTTCTCCATCTGCAACCACCAACTTACCAGGGACTGGTATTGCCCACCACCTCAACACTCTGTCATTGTGCCTCTCTATGACCTCAAGCTGCTGCTGCTGTGTCGTTGCCGTGACATCCACACTGTTTCATTGTGGCCACTGTCTGACCTCATGCTGCTGCTGTGGCTGCTGCCTAATGTCCTCCAACAACTGTGTTATTTGTGCCACTCGCCTGACCTCACTGGCTGCTGCCGCCGGACCTCCGCTCTCAGTTCATGTGAGTGCCACTTGGTTGCTTCCTCCTGTGTTTTGCCACCTCCAGAAGTGTCATTGTGCCACTGTCTGATCTCATGCTGTTGCCTGTCCAGTGACCTCCACACTGTGTGATTGTGCCACTCTGTGGCCTAATACAGTGTGGCCGCCTCCAGAATATCATTGTGCCACTGGCCTGACCTCATACTGCTGCCGCCGTTACCTCCACACTGTGTGAATTGTGCCACTCTGTGTCCTATTACTTGTTTGGCCGCCTCCAAATGTCATTGTGTAGCCACTGCTGCCTGGAATCTACATGCTGCAGCTTGTCGTGACCTCCCACACTGTATCATTGAGTGCCACTCTGTGGCCTAATACTGTTTTAGTCGTCGCCTCCAGAAGGTCATGTGCCACTGCCTTATCTCCATACTGCTGCCTAGCCGTGACTCCACACTGTGTGATTGTGTCCACCACCCCCAGCCACTCTGTGGGCCTATATACAGGTTTTGTCTGCCCGCCTCCAGAAGTGTCATTGTGGCCACGGGCCTAGACCTCATGCTGCTGCCGCCGTGAACACCGCACTCAGTCAATGTTCCACTCTGTGGGCTTTTCCACGGTTTTTGCCACCACCAAATGTCATTGGTGGCCACGCCTGACCTCATGCTGCTGTGGCTGAGCCAGCCGTCACCTCCACACTCTGTCCAAATTGTTGCACCTGAGCTCTCAGCTTTTTTTTTTTCCATCATTCGCAGGCATGACTTTATCAGGCTACATTCCCCGCTTGAGTTTTTTTTTGTCAGTTATGCCCTCTTAAGTGCCCAGGGAACTTATAGTGAGCGATCTAAGAGCGGCGTCTGTCATCTGCGTGTCTTAACTAAAACAACAACATTGTATGAAGACCAAACCAAGCTCCCTCTGCATATTAAGCATTGCACAATCGTACAACAGCACCCTGCAGGCTCCTAGTGCACCTAGATATAAGCTGCTTTTAAAACGCGATTCGTGCCGAGTAATTCGGACCGAATTTTTTTTGGTCGGAAAATTCGGCGAAGAGTTGACCGAATCGAATTTTTGAGAAATTCGCCCATCTCTAATTATAGCCTATGGAGTAGTATTGACCAATCAAAATAAACTAATAAATATTAATTCAATGAATTCATTTTTATTTGTTTATTTTCGTTACACCCATATTATTGTTCAATTTAATATACAGATCGGTACAACTTTTCTTGAGTCTTAATCATATTAATTTTCTGCCATGTACAAGTTTTATAAAAGATAGCATTAAAAACCCTAAGAGCGTCGCTTTTAACTTAGCCAACTACAAACGAGGCTCACACCCCCGCTCTCTGCATTCTTTTCCCATAGAACCGAACAGATAAGTAGCCCACCCGCTATTGGGCTAAGCAGGACAGCCCACTCATCCGCCCAACCAATCACGAGTACTGAGAAAATTTCCCATAGACAGAAATAACCTTTTAGTTTTAGGGCCGCCCTTCTTGCTACACATCAAAAATCAGACACACTACATATTATTGGTTTTCGTTTTAATATCTGGGCCGTCCCTGGTCTCAACCAATCAGATCATCATATCCTTCTATGAGAAATAATTATACATATACTTTACATTGCCCCGAATTCTCCTCAAAAACCCTACAAAGGGACAAGGTAGCGTTGCACTCTGAATGTCCGGGAAAGCCAATCCCCGCAAGCTCTAACCAATCATCTTCTTTTCTGCAATTTTTTACTGTATTTTGGAACTTGACCCGCCTTTTCATTTGATTGGTCAATACTACTTCCAAAGGTTATAATGGTTCACTGTCCGCGCCTTTTTCTTATTGGCATGGTTTTATGCCCACCAATGAGAAGCGCGTCGTTATTGATTTTGAATTGATGTATGTTTTAGAAGGTTGTACTCCTTTTCAGAGAATGTTTTACACCTAATAAAAACGATTTTTGAATCATACCTCCCTCCCTCACGAGCTGAGAGCTGAGATATATTTCTTATGGCGAGTTTATATAGATTTTTCCTCAATTTTAAATAATCAACATTATTCAATACATATCCATCGTTTTAGACAACTGTTGATATTTATCCATTATTAAGTTAAATAATTTTATTAGACAACCAGAACATTTTTTATATTGTACTGTTGTAACAGGTCGACCTAGAGCACATATTAGCCCCATTCCATTACGTTCAAGTTTTCTCACTTCGCCTCCTCCGACACAGGTAACCACATTCAACGAGTCTGCCTGTCGGAGCTGGCAATGCGCCACACTTTGCCAGACTGGCATACATACATGCATCGTGAGTATTCGAATGTGGTCTTCCCACCCCAAACGCCCACAGCCCGCACCCATTGCACCCCCTTCATGTCAGACTGCAATTTATCCGAAAGTGTGAAGGTTGCACCTAACAGCGCAATCTCGCGTCCAAATTGGGATTCGTGACCGTGAGGCGTAGATACGCTAGAAAATCGTCACAAATCCCGATCGATTACATGTCGCCCAAATTTCATTTGTGGCACTATTTATTGGCAATCTAAAGTTGAAGATGTAGTAAACACTAAAGTTAAGCAGATAGTAATTTCAATGGCACAGAATGTTATCTCAACTTTTTCAATGGCTTTTGTTTTGAGTTAAAAAAGAAGATATAACACAAGAAAGTCATGATATCACAGTCAAGTTAAACTCTGCTACATCCATTTGCACACCTTAGGTCCTTGTGTTTACTTGGTGATGCGCAAAGTCTTAATTTGAAAAGAATACTAGCTTAAAGGGGTAGTCTAGTTCTGTGGCGGTGATTAGCATATCAGCTAATTTCAGCTCAGACATTCAAAGATCTGCTAATTAGGGTATACTCCACTGCGATAATTGAGGCGTTACCAGTATGCACACTGAAATAACGCCGGGTGATATTTGGGGAGTCAAGCTGATCAGCACTTACTCCCCGAACAGGGGGGGCCGGCAGCCCGCCGCAATACAAAGACATTCTTTACTCACCTGCCATATCTTCCCATGCGTAGCAATATCGATCGTATTGTACGCGTGAGGGGACGAGACTAAATCCAAAGTATACACTATGAGAGCTATGAATTACCGTAATTGTGGGGCACATTTTGCCGCACATTAAGCGCTATATGCAGCGAAATACACCCACAATTACGTGGCAAAATAAGCCGTTTGAACATACCCTTACTCTGACTTGAGCAGCAGCAATGGTTTAACCTAAAGTCCAAGTAAGCTTCAGAGCTAAAGTAAACAAATGTAATTAATCTCCTTTGTTTGTCAGATCAGATAACACTCAAAGCTCTCAAGCTGTCAGCAGTTCTGTGTGATGACATCATCCCTGCCATCAGATAAGACAAACCGCAGGGGAGAGCAGGAAAGAGTAGCCTAACTAAAACAAAACAAAAAAAAAAATCATAAAAAACCAAAGCAATATATTTGGAAAACATCTTCATTTACTGTTCCCTACATGTTGAGAGCTAATCTTTGTAGTGAGACAACCAATTTCAATCTTTACAAACGAAGAGGAAGTCCAGCTCAAGACCAGGTAGGTAGAAAATATGAAGATAGCAATTATTCCAAATTCATTAAAACAGAGCCGACATGACCATGAAGTAGTAGTAGTAAGAAAGCTCTAACGACCGCGTTATGTTTCGGAAGATTATTCCTTAATCATAGCGTATAGTAGAACTACAGAACAATACAGATTTTTTAATATGCCCAGCGGATAAGGGTGGGGCGATTGTGGCACTTGATGCTGTTTAATATCGCAAGTAAACCATTACACTAGTTGCAAGAACAGGGAATGACTAAATCGCCCCCTTTCTTGTGAACCAACTATTCTATATAAAACCAAACAAAAAAAATTAATACAAGTATTGGAAATCACAATGGGAGCTATCTTACAACTACGTATAGCTACAAATTGTTTGTAGATCATCCACCATACTGGAGTGATTGGGGGTGGCAATTTTCCATTCATTTCCAAGATTACAACACATAAGAATCTATTCCCACCGACCACTTAGACCTATTGTAGCTAGGTATAGGCGCCTGGGGATTCCTTGGGGCGTGGAAAAGATGTATTCAACAACCACTTGTGTTAAATCTACCAACATATAAAAGACTCAAAAAGTCTGGATACTATCATGTCTAATGCAACATGGGACTCCCGGACACATCCTGGGTGTCCGTGTGATGAGGTGTTTATAACCCCTCCATGCCCCACGACCAGTTTTGTCCTGTTTTTGGAATCTCATCTTTTCCAGATTTCGTCCGCCACTTCCCAGGGAACTCCAATGAAATTTTTGGTTATGGCCCAGACTTTTTATTAGACATAACTACATATCAGTTTTAGACAGAGAATTCTATCTGCAGTGCCGAGGTTCATCTAGGGCGCGAAATTCTCCCTCCCGAGCTCAGGCCAATATATTATGTCGGTATGGGAGGAGAAGTTTCTCTTTCTGCGAACTGTGCCCTTCCCTCCCCCACAACAGGGTGGTATGGGTCGTTTATATAGATGGACCTGCTCCTGTTGGTGGGCACGGAGTCCGGAAGCCAAAATTTTTGCACATTTATCAATCAAAATAACCATGACCCTACAATTTACTTATGAATGGCATGAGAATGATCAACTTTTATAGATGTCACTTGAGTGGCAAAAACCAGGTCGGGTTTGATATTCTCCATATCGGAAACCCCACAGCAAGGAACTCGATAATACAGGCAGGATCATGTCACCCACCCACACATGGTGATTAAAAAAATTTCCGGTGGGAGAAATAATCAGAATTAAAAGACACTGTTCAGTAGAACTTAAATTTCAGGAATATGAGCGTCAAACATGTGATCGATTATTGGAAAGAGGATACCCACACTGGAGTGTAAATAGAGCCAAACGGTCAAGTAGCCTAATTTATTTGCGACAAATTGTTAACAACAAATAAGAGAGATACTAGTCTATCAAATATAAGATTGTATTCTCTAAAAACCCCTATAGTTCACAATTTAAAGATATGTGTCTATCATTAAGAAAAATCCACCTGTACTATTTCTCTCAGGATAATATGAAAACACTTTTAGATAAGGAGGGTAAAAATTTGTTTCTAAGAAAGGTAGAACCTTGGTTCTCTATTGTCACCCAGTTTTATTCTTATCATAATTACCAATACCCCGACCTGGTTATTATACATAGAGGCCTCATACAAATGTGGACAACGTCGAGTTGCAATAGCTTGCAACTTAATGGCAAAACACCAATAACTTTTACTTCATCTGTAAACAATATAACACATAATATTACATCGTATATCAAATTGTAACACTAAATTCACATGTATCTAATACCTGTACTGATTGCAACTTGGCAATATGTGGTTGTACCTCAACATTTAATTATCAGGATACCGAAGGCACCTGTCTGATATACAGCAAACCACTGTCTGTGGGAATATCGAAGGCTTTCTAGGCATTGTCATCGAACATCATAATAGAATACTTCAGGAATTTCTTTTTCGGCATGAGAGAGTGTTTCAAGCCCGTTAGAGGTGGTGACACAACAAAAAATTATTAAATAGAGGACATAGTGGTATCTACCATGTTAGCACACGTTATCGCGGCAGGTATGAACAAGAGAACAGGAAAGTTTTTTTTTAATCAATATTGATGATATTGAAGTTTTGTACGTTTTATATATTTGAATTTCGGATATTTTATATATTCAATAATATACCAGAGGTTGGCAAGGGTATAAAGTAATTTTTTTCCTAGCACATGTGAACCAGATATAGGTCTATTTACGAAAGGATAAAGCCTTTGTTATGCAATACACGCTATGATTAAGGAATAACTTCCGAAAGATGCGTTAGCGTCATTTCTTACTTACAACTACATCATGAGTCATGTCGACTCTGTTTTAATGCAATTGGAATAAAAGGCGATCTTCATATTTTCTACCTACATGGTCTTGAGCTGGACTTCCTCTTCGTTTGTTTGGATCACCTGAGACTTGTTTCCAGTCTATCCGTGCACGTCCAGGGGTGGAACACTGACGGTGAGCTGGCATCCTTTTCGTTCTATAAATTTTAATCTTTAACGCACACTTGACCAGCAGGGATGTGATATATTAAACTATTGCCTGTAGTGCCCCATAGATAGATATTACTGTTAAATGGAACCTGTCAGGTGGTTTATGCCTCCCTATCTGAGAGTGGATGTGATAGAGGAGAGAAGCTGAGTTCTGCGATGTATTCTGCGATTTTTATAACTTGATGCTGAATTTCTGAGTTTCTACGTCACTATTAAAAAGCTGTACACTGCTCCCCTGGCATGTTTTGCTGAATATCAGCGTCTTCATTACCCCTGACTTTCTCGACTTTGCTTCTGATGTTTTTACACAGCCTCAGAGAGTTACAAATGCGTCACAATACCAAGTCTGCGGGCTTTAGGAGTTGCAAGTACGTTGTGATTGCTCATGGGTCCCATCAACTATATCATAGAATTCTCTAGTATTAGAGAGTGGAGTATTCCTTTTAGACCTGGTTTACATCTGCATCAGAGGTTCCATTTCTTGCCGTTAACACTGTTTCCACAAGAAAAGATTCAGCACTATATTTTTTAGTTAAAATGACAGAAACCATGATTGAAGCCTGTTGTTAATGGGGTCTGTCGGTCGTCATCGGTTTATGTTGTGTAACAGATTCAGTGCTGCACCAGTGCCAGTGGCACCCAGGTTTGCATACGTTTTTTTCAGAAATGTTTTTGTGTGCAGAAACATACGTTATACTTGGTGTACATTGATTTTAACCTATATGGAAAGGAAGGGGTGCTTCCATTTTGGGTTTCTGTCCCCGCCCACTCTCACAGGCTGTCATAAGAAGGGCAGCTTTGCAGGTTGGGTGTTTTTTTTATTTTTTCTCTCTGAATAATGGAGGTCGGTGACCCAGTGAGAGGCCTGATTGGCTCGATTGAGAGGTAAAGATAGGATAGGACTGCCCGATTTGAGACCACGTTGAAAGTCGTGGGCAGCTTAAACATGTTCTGATCATGATATGTGAACCGAGAGTCTCAAAGTTTTTTCATGTATGATAGATAGCATAAATGCTTCTTTAGGGATTTCGACGTAGTGTATTGCATCAGAAAAGGAGGCTCTGAAATGACCCAGCAATGCAAATGTGAACCAGACCTTACTCTACCACATGTCCTGCCATTGTTATTAATGACAGTTACAGTTGACTCCAGGGCTCCTTGTGGTGAACAACAAATTAAGAATGGACCACAAATGGGCACAATCCCTCAACCTGACAGGATCAACTCATGATCCTAAGAAGCACAGTGACAAATTCAACCAGCCCTCAGGAAAATCTCTGTTACATGAACTGTTATTGCCGTCCCTTTAAGAGCTGCTCACTAATACAGTTATAATGATGTAGGACCAGACATATAAAAGGCCAAGGCTAGCCACAGTTTAAGGAACTGCTGGGGAACAATCTGTATCTCAGGAATGATGCAGATCACAGGAAGTACCATACAGACTGCCTCAGGTCTTCCTATTTAACAGGATGATGCAGATCACTGCTGCACATAGGTGGTTTCAGGTCTCCCTATTGTACAGGATGATGCAGATCACTGCTGCACATAGGTGGTTTTAGGTCTCCCTATGTTACAGGATGATGCAGCTCACTGCTCCACATGGGTGGTCTCAGGTCTTCCAATGTCACGGAAAAATGCAGTTCACTGCTCCACATGGGTAACCTTAGATCCTTTATAGTATGGGATGATGCAGCTCACTGCTCCACATGGGTAACCTTAGATCCTTTATAGTATGGGAGGATGCAGCTCACTGCTCCACGTGGGTGGCTTCAGGTGTCCTGATAGAATGGGATGCTGCTGCTCACTGCTCTACACGTGTGGTCTCAGGTCTTCCTATACTATGGAATGATGCAGCTCACTGCTCCACATGGGTAGCCTCATGTCTCCCTATAGTATGGGATGATACAGCTCACTGCTCCACATGGCTGGCCTCAGATCTTCCTTTCTCCCTGCATGCCTACTCGCAGCCACGAAAAGTTGTATTACCATCCAAGACATTTATGGCATACTGACAAAAGTGGACTGGAATCACCTCTGGGATTCTCATACCTCTGCCACATTTGCACAGAATGGAGAGGTGGTCAGCTATGAGTGGCTCTCGCTATACATTTCAATGAGAGTTCAGACCACAGGTAACCAAGCGAGCATGAGACACAAATGAGGATGGCAGGTAAAAGAGCTCCATTTTGGGGAGGTTCAGGAGTGGGGACCTGCACCTATCAGAAATGCCATAAATATGTAAGGACCAACCAGGGGTAATAAACCAATGCTTTACACATAACATGTAGAAGAAAGTTATACAACTGCTCTTCGCACAGATAGGAAAGGTCTTTTATCTAAAAATACTTTTAGTGTTCAACTCAGCAACTTAGTCAATTCACATATATTATGGTCCAGAAATATTTGAACAGTGAAATAATTTCTATAGTTTAGCTGCTGTACAGCACTATAATGGATGTGAAACAAAAGTCATCAGTATATGATTGAAGCTTCATTTCAAGGGGTTTCACAAAAATATTCCACTAATATTTAGGAATCACGGCCATTTGTACATAGTCCTTCTATACTCACAGACTCAAAAGTAATTGTACAAACTAACAGAATTATAAATATAACTATTACTTTTTAAAATCTGGATTTGCCATCCAGGGCCACCCTGCCCCCCACCATCCTGCTACATCCCTTCATCTTCCACAGACCCTCACCACCCCACCCAGAAAAGGAGAAAATTATTTGTGGGGTGAACAAGAAAAAATGCAATTGCACCATTGTTTTGGGATTTAGTTCTTGTTGGATTTTAATACCACTATAATGTTACTGACCAAACTAGCATACCAAGACCAATATAACCAAATAACAACAATATACAAAGACCAAATAATACTGCCACATCATCTCCACCATGAAGATACTGAATAATACCACCATACTATTACTGAATATACAGTGCCAAGCAAACAGGTAACAATGTTTTGAACTATCTACCTACCTACTTACTGGAGGGCCCCATCTACCTACTGGCAGGCCCCCTATTTACCTTCTTACCTACTGGGGGTCCAAACCTGGCTAAATAATTGCAAGTGAAATTTATGTATGAGACAGCCAAGATGATTGTAGTTTTGAACTTTTGACTTTCAGACTCCCTATCTCCCCATCCACTAAAGCTTTGAACGTGAGACTACCATCATTTTATAGACAATCATCTTGGCTGTCTCATACATAAATTTCACTTGCAATTATTTAGCCAGGTTTGGACCCCCAGTAGGTAAGAAGGTAAATAGGGGGCCTGCCAGTAGGTAGATGGGGTCCTCCAGTAAGTAGGTAGGTAGATAGGGCCCACCTGTAGGTAGGTAGACAGATAGTGGCCCCAAGAAGGTAGTTATCTAGATAGATAAGGACCCCCCATTAGTTAGATAGGGGCCCCCATTAGGTAGGTAATTAGAGTTCCTCCAGTAGGTAGGTAGGTAGATTAGGCCCCCCAATGTGAATATAGGTAGATGTGGGCCACAGTAGGTAGGTAGGTAAATAGGGGCCCCCAGTAAGTAGGAAGTAGGAGTCCCCGCAGTTGGTAAGTAGGTATATAGATAGGAACCCCCCTTAGGTAGGTACTCACCTCTCCACGTTGTCCACCTGCTCTCGGTCCCAAGACTAGTGCTTTAGGCTTGAGGCCTAGAACAGGAAGCAGCGCAGGGGCAGGGGCGCACATACAATTGAGATAGCCTATATGGCAGAAAGAACAGGCCGATGGCGCTGTTGCCTTCCGAGTTTGTCTGAAGTCTGGGACTCAAATGTTGAATTTCCCATCTTGACATGCCTTGCAGACTTTTACTGCAGCTGCCTCATTTGATTCTTTTTGCAACATTTGGTTGAATATGAGCAGTAGATGTAGGTCTATACATTTCAGAATTCACCCATGTACATCTATCAAGAGTCACTGCCAGCACCAGTGTGTACATCACTGGTGCCAGAATTCTACTCTTTCCTCAAAACTTAGTATTCCTGCTACTGTCACAGCTGACACTCCTCATACCTGGGTTAAATGGACTGCTAAATTTTGAAGTAAGATTATGTTGATTTCTATGCTACAATTCCGAACTCTGCAATGAAGACAATTCTAATACACAATGCTGCACTTTATTACTTTATTGATATATAAAGGCCTGACATACATGAATCCAGGGGCGTCGCTAGGTATTTTTGTTCGGGGCACAAGCCCCGGACCAGACTCCCTGTGCCCCGAGTCTCAGATTCCAGGTCATTACTGTGACCTGTAGAGCCGACAAGCTGTTACACTGTATGAGCGCCCCCTGGACACACACAGTTCAGAGCAGCAGCAGCAGCTATGTGCAGGCAGAGAGGGGGAGGGCGACTGCCCGGGATGACGGGAGCTGAGGAGGGAGGAGGGGGCGCCGGCTGCTCACACCGTGCAGTGAGTCTGGAAGCAGGGCGCTGTCCGGCCGTGAGAGGTTTTCACCCCCTGCTGTGCTCCTATCTTGGGACCAGACCAGCAAGAAGTGAGTGAGGAGCCTCAGTGCTGAACAATAATTCTAAGTAGTGTAATAAGGGGGGAGACAAAATAATGTTCCTGAATGTGAACTGTACTGAATGTATGTGTATGCATGTGTGTGTGTAAATGTGTATGTATTGTATTTATGTGTATTTATGTGTTTGTATAGATGTCTGTGTGTATGTATAAATGTGTATACGTGTGTGTGTGTATGCACTGTATGTGTGTGTGTGTGTATGCACTGTATGTGTGTGTATGTATGCCCTGTATGTATATTTGTGTATACACACACATATCCACAATATCACCTCATTCACATCACTAAAACATAATCCAGCCTGTGTGTCCCTTAGGCTATGTTCACGTGGTGTATTGTGATGTGTACAGTACGCGCCGCAATACACTGTGTGCTTCAGGAGCTCGCACTGATCAGCACATCTCCTTGAAGCACGGGGGGGAAGTGGGTGTGACAACAGCCTGCCAGCCCCATAGACATGCATTGACATGTCACTTATCTCCCCGCGCATACAATACGATCATATTGTACGCATGGTGGGGACGTGTAATCCATAGTTCTCCATGAGAACTGTGGATTACTGTAATTACGCCATGTGAACATACCCTTAGACATATAAACTACAACCTGATGACGAATCATGTTTGAATATAATTTTTTATACTTGTCATTTGTCAGGGTTGCGTATGATTTTAGCTGCTGCAGCCAGACTAAAGCTATGTTCACACTGTGTAAACCGCAGGGCGCTTTTCATGGCATATTTGCGCTTCAATACGCCCGACATGTGCGCCGCAATTACTGTAATTCATAGTTCTCACAGAGAGCTATGAATTACATCTCATCTCTCACTCCCGTGTGTACAATACACACATATTGTACAACGGGGGAGAGAAGTGACATGTCACTTACAGCACTGATAGTGGAGGTGAATGGGCCAACCCCCCCTGTGCCTGAAAATACGCGCTGAACAGTATGTACTTCCAAAACACACGGTGTACTGCCCTAAGGGTATGTTCACACAGCGCATGGTGGCACGGACCTGTGCGCACCGCTATACGCCTGCTGTTGGAAGTACGTGATCTCCAGCGTTTAATTTCAGCAGCGCTCCGGCCACCTCCCATCCATTTTCACTGTCCCCCTGAAAGAAGCGGCATGTCACTTATTTTTACCGGCAGGTTCTGTGTGCAGGGAAAACAGGTAACCATTGCTCTCACTGCTATGATTTTACCGTATTTGTGGGGCGCACTTTAGGCGCATTACAGCACAGCTATACCCCACAAATACACTGTGTATGATCACACGATGTAATGTTGGTCCGTACTTTGGTGGGTAATTGCGCTTCAATACACCAGAAGTACGGGCCGACATTATGGTAACTCATAGCTGTCACTGAGAGCAACGATTACCTGTTCTTGGGAGAATAAATATCAGTGGGAGCTTCAGAGGGACGCGCCAGCCACAGTTTTTTCCTCTGTAAAAACACATGATGCAGTTCATGGGGCGTAAAAAACGCTGTGTGAACCCCGCCCTACTGAGAAAAACTCAACACAGGGCCCGGGCCCCGGATGTTTTGGGACCCTAGCAACGCCCCTGCATGACTCTGTATAAATAAATTGATATGATGCTTATGTATATATAAAGCACCTATTGGGTGATTATATAAGGAAGCAAATGATGTGAATGGCGACTGCATTTCTGTTTTTGAGTACATGAATATATGTAGAAAGGGACCTCGGATTGATGCATAGATACTGTGATTCTAATGAAAAAAGTGCACTAATATAGAATAAGAACCTATATACCTACCTACTAAGTGGGTTTATATACCTACCTACTTATCTGGGGAGCCTATATACCTATCTGCCTAATTAGAGCACTATATAGCTACCAACTTAATGAGGGACCTTAAATACTTAATAGCTAATAGGGGCCATACCTACGTAACTACCAAGGTAACAGTGGGGTTATTATTAACATTTGGGGGACTATAATCAGGGAGTTTGTGCATTGGGTGGCACAGGTAGGAAGAATGGAAGAGTTTTAGGTGTTTGTGGTGTAAATTCTGTAGGGTCGTGGCTGGGAGAAGTCATCATGGCAGTCTATACTGGATGCAGAAGAAAAGGTAAAGTGAATGACTCCAGTCTGATGGATGCAATTGCACTGTAATTACTAGACATGGGCGAATTGATTCTAACGAAGTGGAATTCTTTGATTTAGGAAAACTTTGGTTGGAAGGAAGTCAATTTTGGGGAAACTTCGCGTGAACAAGTGTGTTTTTGGGTTTGAAAAATGGCTCGGCATATGGCTTACATGGGGCAAAGAATCGGGGAGGAAGAAGGCACAGCCTGCAGACATTGCAAGATAAGAAAACAGAGACCAGCGGGTTTTCTTTTTGACCCCGCATTTTTTAAAGCCGGGCGTGACGCGGGGGCTCATACAGCTCTCACTGACTGTTAAAGGGAAGGGGGCTGCCGCGGCTTAATGAATATCTTACAAAAAACTCATTTTTATACAGCATTTTCGGGGGGTGTCACATTGTCTCAGAGCTGTTAAGTTCTTTTTCTGATTTTTTTGGGGTATTGGATCTGAAACCATGGGGCCCCAGTGCACTGCATATACTTTTTAAGCTATTCCCTCACAGCACATTGAATACCCAAGGTATCTAAGCCTCTTTCTTTGTATTAATTTTAAAAAAACAGCGTTTTTACAAAACAAAACCATTCAATTTTTGGTGTCAATTTTTTGCCAAAATTTTAAACCCGGGGGTTTAATTTAAACGTTGTTTTTCGTGGTGACTAAAAAGAAACCGTCTTTTTCACCGGCAAAAAAGAAATTTTTCCTGTAATAATTCATAACCGAAGGTTAAAATTTCAAGTTTTTCTCTTGTTGTGTGCATAAAATACACGCCATTGTAACACGCTAAAAGCTGTATTTTTTTGGCTGCTCAATTTTTTCGAAAATTTTCATTCCAGGGTTTAAATTTAACTTGTTCTTTGGGTGAAAAAGAAACCCTCTTTTTTACCGCAAAAAAGACATTTTTTTAAATAATTTATAAGAAGGTTAAATTTCAAGTTTTTCTCTTGTTGTGTAGATAAAATACACGCCCTTTTTAACACCACAAAGTTGGTAGTTTTTTTGGGTGTAATTCTTTTGCGAATTTACATCCAAAAATTAACTAATAGGTTGTTGGGCGTTATTTTCGACAAAGTTGAAATGGCCCTTTTTTACGTTGATCGGGATTTTTTTGAAACCATAATTTAGGTTAAAACTGTGCATAATCTTTAATATCTGCCATTTAGGGCGCTTTCCTGTCATTTTGGTGCCAGCAAATCCTTAAGAAAGAGCGTGAGTGTGTGTGCGATCATGACGGGGATGTTATGGTTGCGTTTGGCTGGAAAAATCACATACCTTTTTTTTTACATAAACATCCCTTCCCTTTCATGATCATGCCGTCAGGGTCTCAGAGCATGGGATGCGCTCTCCCCTCTGTCCAAACGCTCAGCAAACAGTCAGCAAAATTTATTATTTTTCACAGAGAAGCTCTACTGTACTGTGACCCTTTAAACTTAGTTAGATCAAGATTTGAAGTTTTATTTTGGGTAAGAATTTAAAAAGGGAGTTTTCCCCCTGAAAAAAGTCGGGGGGGAGAGGGGGGGGGCCCCCGGGGGCGAACACAGACAAGCTCTTCAAAAATACGGATATAGTTCCCCAAAGATTTGGAAAACATTGCACTGCAAATTTTATTATTACTTTTTCTATTGAAATATTTCGGGAATTGGGCGCCTGAACTTTATTAGGGTCCACACTTTTATAGTAAGCAGGGTTTTTTTGTTAGGTGCAAAACTCCATTTTTTATAATAAGCTTTCAGATAGGGGTTCTTTTTCAATTTTGCCCTTCCAGCTTTGTTGATATAGCCACCTTGCAGTTTAAAAAAAATCCGCAATTTTGTAGTCACACAGGGTTATAGGTCCAAAATACCTTTCATTATCCCAATAAATTTCAGATAGTGTTTTTTTTACTTTGGCGCCCCACTTTTTTCATTGAGGGACCTTTCATTTTAAAAGTGAATACAGCAATTTTTGTATCACCACATGAATTAAAGGTGCCAAAAATACCTTTTATTATCCGAAAAATTTCGATACTTTTTTTTCACTTTGGCCCTACAGCTTTGTTTATTGAGGGACCCTTGCATTAAATGTGAATACACAATTTTGTAAAACCACAGGTGAATTGAAAGGGGGCCAAAAATCCTTTTATTATCCCAAACATTTCAAATTTCGTGTTTTTTCCCCCTTTGGGGGCAGTACACTTTGTTGTAAAATGACTTTGCGTTAAATTTTTAAACCAGCAACTTTGTAGTCCCACGGTTGATTGGTGCAAAAAAATACCTTTTATTATAGTAATTTTAGATACGGTTTTTTTTACTTTGGCGCGGGACTGTGTTGATTAAACCATTTGCAGTTAAATTTAAATCCAGCAACTTTGTGTCCCCACAGGTGTTCTGATGGGTGCCAAAAAAAACCCTTTTTAATACCCCGTTTTACATTTAGACGTGTTTATTCACTTTTGGTCATAACTTTGTTGTTTAATCTATTTTGCAGTTAAATTTAAATCAGTTTTTAGTAGTCCCCACATGAATTGATGGGG
This sequence comes from Phyllomedusa bahiana, assembly GCA_025379985.1. Lineage (NCBI taxonomy): Eukaryota > Metazoa > Chordata > Amphibia > Anura > Hylidae > Phyllomedusa > Phyllomedusa bahiana. The sequence goes on from JAODAL010001767.1 coordinate 216,582, forward strand.
CCCAAAAAAAACCTTTTTTTTAACCCTGTCACTCAAGGGAGGCGTGGGCCCAAACGGGAACCCCCCACTGTCCCTCCTATTGAGTGCTCCCGGGCGGAGCCCCAAACTGGGCGACAGTCCCTGCTTGCTAAAGTGCGGGGGACGTGGGGAAGTAAATAGTCCAGCCTGGAAATATGAAATGGGAACCCAAAGCCACAAACAAACCAGGGGGAAAAACGTAAACAAGCCGGGGTCAAAACGAAGGGAGCGAGGTACAAAATCAGGAGACAAAGGGGGTCAGGAAAAAGCCAGGTTTAGGTATAAGGATTTTAACAAACCAAAAAAAAATAACAAGGGAGCCAGGAATATCACAGGGGCAGAACCCCTTAAAAGGGTTCCTGGTCCCCCCTGAGCTATTGGAGCGGCCTCGGGGGGGGCCCCCCCCCCCATTGGGTGGTGCAAAATCCCCCCTGTAGGATGGCGGCCCCTGTCCTCAAGAGTTGTCACAGCAATGTATCAGGGGGGGGTTCAATAGCTGCTGGGCCCGCAGATCCTGGGGCCTGACACACCTAGCCATGACAGTACCCCCCCTTTTTAGGGGCCACCGGACCCTCCCTGTTTGGGTTGTCTGGTAACCCTGGAAATTCCCCCACCTGGCGATCAGCAGGGTAGGTTTTTGCCAGAACCCAAATCTCCCCAGGCCATCCCCTTTCCCAAAGGACAAGGTATGCAGTGACCTTTGGCCTTACGCGAATCTAAGATACGGGTAACTTCACTTCTAACCTCCCCTATGCAAATGGAGAAGGAGGCCCCGGGGGGAGCACAGGGTGAAAATACCCTTCGAATGACGACGGACACGTTATGTATACGGAGAAAGGGGGGTAATTTCAACCGATATCCACCGGTTTAACACCCCCCCATA